>JANHGL010025064.1:0-56130 GCA_024611195.1 Ceyx melanurus | reverse complement strand
GGCCCCTGGGAGGTGGTCACAGGGTTGTGTGGCTCAACTGCAGCTTGGGACAGCATCTGCCTCTAACACGGTCACCTCCTCTTTTTCTTTCACACAGAACTGACCCCTCACACACAAGTCCGACAGGTGACCCCACTTCCCCCTTTTCTCCTCCCCTTGCGACATGCACTTCCCCCCACTCTGCATGCAGACAATCAGGATTTGATTTTGCATGCCAATTCTGAGAAGAAAAAAAACTAAACACAAAAACACCCATAAAACACACACACTAACCAAAAACGCACAGCACCACACATGGCACCACAAAACACAAGTGAGACAACAGAAAGAAAGGTAAAATTGTGCTGGGTAACCAGTGTTTTCAGGTTTGTTTTACTTTTGGGTAGGATATGGAAAAGCCATGGATGGGTCTCCAGGATGGTAACATTGCTCTACTCACCCTCCTTCCCTGCCCCCGCCCCCATGTGCCTGAACATGAAGCATACAACCTTGGAACATACAACCTGATACTAAAAAGCCATGCTCCGGTTTACAGGCATGCAAGAAAAACACTCTTACTATAAAACTAATTTGTTTCCCCTGCGCTTGCATTGAAGTTTCAGAGCCATGAACTGGCACCTGTTTTTTTCCAAAGGACAGGTTCAGCACAAATGACACCAAGTTAAAGAAGTGAGCTTATCTTTACTTGTGTTTAGAGCAATAAAGTGAAATGAGACAGCAAGAATAAAGCCAATCGAGGCAAACACCTCTACTTAAGTGACAAGATTGGATGGTGTAATAAGTTTTTCCTTTTCAAAACACCTCCACAATTCCATAGTGTTGCTCAGCTATAATGACTAAACTCCCATTTTTAAGTTTATTTTCCAAGAACTGTTTTGTTTTCCTGTTTCAATTTTTGCCAGAAGCCTGATTTTTCAATAGGTGCAGGCAACAAGCAAATTATTGTAAATCGTGTGCTAAAAATGCTTTCCCCAGAGGTACTACACTGGCCTCCAACACCTGTTTACCTTGACCCCAAATCCTAGATGGGTAATAGTTGAAATTTATTTGGCAGGCATTGAATATATTAAAAGTATTCACTTTTTAAAAAACAAACCAACTAACCGACAATTAAAAAAAAAATAAGTCAAAACACAAAAGGGGTTGGGGTATGATCAAACCCTGTGGTTCAAGAGCTTGCAGAATACAGCTGCATTTTCCTAACACTTATTTCTATCATGTTTTATCATTATTCTCATCATCCCCAAATCAAAGGAAAAAAAATTTTGAAGTCCTTCTACAATACAGAAAATTCAGATGCAGACAAAAATCCAACCAAAACAGACAACACAAATTACAAAAACAAACAAACAAACAAACAAAAACAAACAAAAACAAACAAAAAACAAACCACAACACACAATAGAACACCAAGCACAAACCCAGCACACACAAAAAATCCAAGGCACGACCTTCACCCCATTTCGGACCTCCTGGTCAGATTTCAGTGGAAATCTAGTTCTGAGATACCTCCTTCGGCTATTTGGACCATAAAGATCCTTCCTGGGTTTGGTAAGTAATTTTTATTATTAGGTTGGACCATGCACAAACCAACACTAAAATACGTTTAAATACAGAGTAGACATCGGCAGGTTGAAATAAATACCTCTGAAAGGACTGCAAAAAATTATCCTCAGGGATGTAGCTATTTCAAGTACTAAAAATGCTTTAATAAAAAAACCATGGAAGTTGAAATAGCTTGCTTAGTGTATGTAGCTCAGAGATAAAGCAATTAAACCCAGTAATCTGAACAACCATCACAAGTGACCTACGAAAAACTTGAAATTTTTAAGAGATGTCCCTTTTTTAAAAAATTACCAAAAAAAAAAATAATATTGGGGGAGGATGAAGGAGAGGTGGAGCAACTGATTAATTTCTATGTCGCTTTTTTTTTTTTTTTTTTTTTTTAAGCTGTCACTTGACTGTCTCAACTGCGACATCGATATGGGAATATCCACCTGGCCTGGAGGCTTCACAGAAGAGTCTATGCATTAGTTCATTCGTTGTGGGATATAGCATGATAGCCAGCACCACCACCACAATGAAAAAACCCAACACCACCAAAGTAATAAAAGAAACAGGAACTTGAGGATAGCTAAAAATAGAAATAAAAACTTTTTAAAAGCTAACCTATTTAAGATAGACATCTTCCTTCAACAAGTCTGCAGGTAGAGCCTAACATTTATTGAATCAGATACATATACAGATACATAGAACACTGCTCTCAAATGGAAAAAAGTCTCTACGTTTCAATGCTTTGCAAGCAATATTAACACGTTAACATGTCTCCAGGATTTTTTTACGTTTCCCTCCCCATCCCCAAAAGGCTGCTTTTCATCTGCAAGCAATAGTAAATACATTCCATAGTCCATTTATTTAAGGGGCCACCTGTAAATTGTAACAGTGATAAACAGAAACAAATCAAGAGAAATGAGACACTAAAGCTGGTCTGTGTGGCTATAGTACATAATCACAAGTAGTTCTGCAGCCATCTATGATGCTTAGTGATTCCTCAGACCATGGTAGCTCTATCTTGGGAACTGGCAGACGCCACCACCACAAGCTCACAGATTAGTAACTTGCAACCTTGTCCATTTTTTAATTTGGTCATCATTTTTGAACAATAATTAGGAGTCCAAATACAACTTTCAGCCTTCTTTTGGGGCAAACTGACCAGTGTACAGTACCAGCTTTCTCTTAGCACAGGCAACAAGAATTCAAGCTGCATGAAGCACACAAGCACATAAAGCATCCAGATGTCCTAAGTATAGTCTATTATTAGTTTAATCCCCAGCGCCATGTAAAATTACATTCTAAATTAACCGCTTTTTTCAGGGGACCTTCGAAGTTGAACATAAAGATCATAAATAAACAAGAAACCAACTCCCTTCAGACTCAATCAGTGTTGTCAATTCACAAGAGATTCTTAGTCCTCCCTCATGGTACATTTGATATTTGAGCACATCATGGGCATATACTGATACCTAGCTACATCATTAGAAGCTGTAAGTGCAGTTTTCTGTTCATGTCCTCCTTCACAAACTTGCTGGTAGAGATGGGCTACTTCCCATAAAACTTCTTATTCAGAAGAAAGATCAGAAGATTGACATTCACTTTTGCTCTGTCAAACAATTTCATGACTGCAACGCCTTCATACTGCAGCTGCAAAAGATCCTGCCAAAAATAATACCTTTAAGAGTGAGAAATCCTCAAGAGCTTATAGTGAATATACAAGACCCTTCAGTACATTAAGTTTTTCAGGAATATCTATCACAAAGTACACAGCATACGATAGAAAAGAGACTCGTTAAAGATCCGCTCGTCCTGCATGGAAAATAAAGCTGCTCTAAGGTAGTTAAGAACTTCACTTTTCAAGTTGTTTAAGAAAAAAAAAAAAAGGCAGAAATAGAAGACCATGAAAGACAAATTTCAGGATCTAGACATCTCCAGGCTTTTCATTTGCGCGCTATCCATACAGCTGATAAAACATACAGAAAGGCTCTCTGATGTGCCTAATTACTCCGTGTACCTATCAAACTGTACAATATTCCACAGCGTCACTTGCTGAAAATCCGAGCTGACACAGGTCTCAGTGAGGTGGTTTAGAGCACTGCACTCGAGGGGAGAGAAGGGCGGCTCGTTAGGACTGCACACGTGATGCCGATTCAGCCTCTCAGAGTTATGAAAGCAGTATTCCTAGTCAGACTGTGCTCTTGTCAGCAATGCACCTAACAGAGCAGCAACAGACTCCCTGCACTGATTTATCTCAGCCACGTATTTCTTTCAGCAAACCCCCTCCTGAACAACACGTACTGAAGGCGGCAGTCAGGCAGTGCCACTGCAGGGAAATGCTGTGTGTGGTCTCCTGCAGCTGTCCAGCCTAGGTGACACTGGAGGAAACCATCACAAAGCTATTTCTGCTGCTTTCTGTACAAATTTTGGCAATATCAGCGTGTTTTTAAGAAATGCCACTGTTAATGCTATACTTGGGTGATCAATGGCAGTTGCCTCCTTGCTACCCTCTCAGAACACCTGCTGCTTCTGCAAAGCACTGCTACAAAGGCATAGTGGTAAGGCAACGTGCCTGAGGGGCCAGTGACCATGGGTAGCCCCATGAACCAAGAAGTTCGCAGCCATCTCTGATGGATTAGGACTAGAATCAACTACAGACGTCCTGAAAGCACATGCATAGCATGCATGAGGCAGCTGTTCCCCCCAGCAGCCAGTTAAGTAGCACAGGCTGCAATGCAAGGTGTTCCTACATACAATCTGTTTCAAGACCCCTGATAAATCTGCTATTAACAAACCTAATGGCCCCCAAGTTGGGTGAGGGGTGGGCAAGGACAGAAGTGGAAGGAGGTGATAGAGACACCAAGCGTAACATTACTGGTGTGGGAAGAAGAATGGGGAAGCATTTAGGCAAGGGTCAGTCACCGTGCCAGTCCCGGTAGGCTGACCTAAGTAAAGACTGGGGACTATGAACTGCATGGCTAAAGAAATCAGTACGTGTAAGGTGGCAGAGAGAATACCAAGATGTGATGACTGGCTGAAGCCACCGCACCCAAGCCCAGCTGACTGTTGCCACTGCCTCTATCTCTCTGCTGTAGCAGGAAGTTGAAAATGCAGGCATTTCTTCTGTTTGTATACGCGGAAGTGCAACCAAGAACACAGACTGACATCAGGCTTTCATTACTAAAGAAACTGAAGCAGTCCTAATCTCCCATTTATGTTGCATCTGTTTTGCCTGCAACAAATTGGTTGCTTCTGAAAGCATTTTTCAGATGAGGCAGCAAACATGTTGTCATTATTTTCATGCGGAGTCTGGCAAGAAGAACTTATATGCTACTATTAAATAGGATAGTTCTTACCTGATAATGCAGCATAAAGGTTTCCATCTGTACCCCCATGAATTTTGCTTTTACCTCAAAATCTCCCACTTCTTCTGTTGGACTGATTTCAAATATCACATTTTTAAACCTGTGAAATTTAAGAAATGAAAATCATAGTTATTACTGAACAGGTAGTTTCTTCTCAAACAGGCAGATAATATACAAGATGAAATCTGAAGATAAACATTATCAGAATTCTGTTCTTAAATAAGTCATTATTCTCATTTGGAATGAGACCCTAAAAAAACCAGACACAATGCACCAATGAATGGAAGCCTACCAGATTTTCCATCCGGTAGATCACACCTTCACAGCAGGAAATAAGGTCATTAGCCTGCGCACACTAAACTGTCTATTTAACGCTGCACATACACGCCTCATTTAGCGCCAAGTACAAAATAGCGTTCAGGGTCACAAAAAGAAGCCCCTAGTTTACCTGTATGCCACAGCAGACACACCAAGTCCTCAAGGCTAGTGAACCACAGCTGGACAAACTCAAGCTAGCATTATGTTGTTTCTTCAACAATGAGAGCATTAACCATAGTAGCAATTCACCTGAGGAGGTACCTTTCCATGACTGTGGGGGTGACAGGGTAGAGGTGGGAGAGGATATTATGTCTGAATCCTGCTAACCCGTCTCAAAGACCTGCTTTGCTTCCATCAGAAAAAAACCCAACATATATACATATATATATATAAAACTGAAAAGCCATCACAACACAAGGTTTCTTGGCCCTAGTGATGCCAGGCGGAGTGCCAAAACAATTTTTTCAGCTGCAATAGCTACGGCTACCAACAATGACAAATTCCAGGAACAAAACCGCCAGTCTGTCACTATCTCAAAATCTCAAGAGCTTCTGTTCCCCAGCTGCCAGCACCTAGACTAGTTCAAAGGAAGAAACAAGAGTTCAACATACCTGTTTTCCTCTGAGAAGGTTATTTAGCTCTAAGGAGTTTTTAAAAGATACTCACTGGTTACCTTGCAGGTCCTCAATCTCTAAAAGCACTCCCTTCTCATGAAGACGCGCTGCTGTATATTTTAGAGAAATCTTTTTACTGTTTTTGCCTTTCATCTCCCGAGGTTTCTTAGAGACTCTAAAAAAAACCAAACCAAACCAAAATCAAAAACTAAACAAAAACCTACAACAAACAAACAAGCAAAATGATAGTCAAAGATCTTTTGGAGAGCACATACTTAATCCTATTTGGGTGAGGGGACAGAACCAGTATAGCTAATCAACCATGACTAATGCAGCTGATGATGTATTTCTAATAGTGAGTTTATCAACAAAGGCATATGTAGTTCAGATCAGGCATTTCATTTTCTACTATTTGTTAGTAACTGTTAGGCTGCAGAAGAGCGAAAAAAAGAGCAAAACCAAAAACTCCAAAACATAACCACATGGTACTTCATAGATAGCAGTACCATTCATCATTAGGCAAAAGTGGATCTGGTGACAACTGACATGGAGAAGGCCGAGATTACTCCACAACTCCCTTGCCTCAGTTTTTTGCTGACTGTTGTCCTTCCCGGGTCTCACTGGGGAGGAAGACGCTTCCCAACAACCCATAGAATCTGAACTGTCTTGCACTACAACTGACTCCATTTGGGATAAAAAGAGGACAGTCTGTGATGAACACTTTCCTTGTAGGTAACTATGTATTTTCATTCTCTGCTTCTAGTAAGGATGACACAACAGACTGACTGAACAGCACAGGCATTATCTGGGCAACCTGCTTTAATGGTCCCTCTCCCAGAGGGACCAACATTCTTAGAAGCATGTCTTTTTGACCTCATAAAAGGCACAGGCCACTCACAATATTTTCCCACCACTGCCAAAACCCTTTTCCTAGAAGTATCGCTGCAGTAATGAACGTGACCAAGGAGCTTTGAGCAAACGACATTGATTCTTCTTAGCAACAACCTACACGTGCTTTTGTCAAGAAGCATTTGCAAGGCCATGGCATGGTTCCAATATACTTACTTGCCCTTGCTGGCCAGGTTATCCAAGCAGGTTTTAATGTAGCTCTTGTAATAATCCACTTGCTCTCCATAGAAAGTAGCTTTGGAGTTCAAGGCACTATACGTCTGCTGCAGCTTCACCAGCTCCGCCTTTCTCCTCTGACGGTACCTACGCTGATTTCGGATATCCTATGCCACAGAGAAAGACAGGCAGAGACTTAACGGTCATTCGAGCTCTTCAGTTGCTCAAGCCCAGAGCAGAGTATTTTAAACACAGTGGATTATCTTGCTTATGATTGCTTTATGCTACAAGCTAGAGCCCTCTAGGTTGCACTTGCCCTAGTTTAAGTGTCACCACTTCGGTGTTGGCTCTTTCTGGAACAAACCAACTCTACATAGCAGCTAATAGGAACCTCTCGTTGCTTTCTCAAATGCTGTCCTAGTTGCAACAGCTACAGCAGGCACCAAAAGTATGTGATCTAAATGAAGGCAACAGTTTTTGCCACCGCGGAGTAGGAACGGTACCCTGCGAATTAAGCACTATGACCACAGCAGTGCACAGACTTCCCTGTCCGTGTTTGCCAGCCATCTTTAAGCATGTTACCTTAACACCTGAACAAAACATATCACGTGTTTGTGTCTACTTTTAATTTTGGATATATATTAATGACAGTACAACTAATTCTAATCAGAGCCCTAAAGGCAATTATTAATTGACTTCACACACATATTTCCCAACTATTTTTTTTGCAAGCATAAAATATATTGTCACGGGAGCAATACACAACCGTATCAGATCACTTTTGCAAGTTTTTCTCAGCTCCCCCTTTTATCATTTACGTATCTTGAATGGGTGCATTCAAGTTAGGACGTTGTTAAGTTATGGGCACGACCTCGTTGCGTGACTTTGTAGAAATGCTACTTAAATTAGGGAAAAGAAGCAGAAAAAAAAATATTTTTTAAATCGCCTATCAGGACTTCCCCTCCAATCTATGCCACCTTTCCTTCAAGTGCCCGAGATTCTGGCAATATCGCAATTTGAAAAAACACAAACATCCTGTAATCATAAAGAATTTCCCAAATGTCAAGAGGGGAAATGCCGTGGCAAAAGGTCGGCTTCACATCTGTAAATTCACTGCTACAAAACTTACTCCTAAAAGTTCATGCCAATTTCACAAGGCTGCAAAAGGTGGGAAAACTAATTACCAGGAAGAGACAAATCAGCATACCTTCGCAATGTCATTGATTAGTTCCTGGTATTTATTTTTTGCATTCACTGTCCCTAGTTCTGTTAACTTCTTCAAGCCTGTCTTGATTTTTTCTTTTTTTTCTTGAAGATTTAAGTTGCCATCTTCCTTTACAGAGACAGATTTTTTCATCTTATCAGGAGTTTTAGCATCACGAATGGCCCGTTTCTGCATAGCTCTCTGATGCTCTGCTTCCTAGAAAAAAAAAGAAAAATACAGGTTCATATGCAGATCAATTTTAAGGTGACAAAGAACCAGAAACAGAGTATCTGAACTCCATCATAACAAAGGATAAAGAACGTTGTTTGGTTGCTTCCAGACTGAGTCCAGTGATTCCACCTTTGAGGAACACTTCCACATAAGGGAATCAGCAGAAGCCTACCTACTGTTTAAAATGGTCTTCCAGATAACTGGTTTCTAGCAACTACCAGAAGAGCAAGACTTACACACACAATTTGTTTCCGTTATATTGCCTCCTCATTGTTGTTACACTCTACTCCAGCATCAGTGGGGGCAGCTTTGCAGCGACACGTAAATGCAGATTCACGAGTATATCCACATATAGCTAGCTAGATGAGAATTCCTTAGTCAACATAGAATGCAGGTTAAAAACTTCTTACTTGCTCTGAGGTAGCTGCAGTTTCCAGGATTTCAGTCAGCGTCTCCCCTGGTTGGAAGCGGATTACATCAACAATTAAACGTTTTGTGCTGCAAAGAATTCAAGGAGAGAACAACAAAGAAAAAAAACTTTTAAACCAAAAGACCTTCAATACTGTTCTGTTTTGCCAGTACCATTGTCACTGATTTACGTAAAGTCAGATTACCCCTAGATGTGAAGTTAAGTCAGTCATAGGCTAGACCAGACCACTGAGAATCACTATTTTTTTGACAGCGCATTATCAGAAATTGATCCCCTGAAAGGTTCATCTATGTAGTATATAGGATTTGCTCCCCAGTACCCACTCAAAGAGCAAGAATGTTACCCCATATATTCCAAGGCAGCCTCAGTACTGTCACGTGGACCACAGAAGCTACAATTCCAAGGTGAAAGGCAAAGCAGATAGCAGCAACAGCGAATCTGTGCAGCCAGGAAAGGTCTAGAATATTACCTATCCATAAATGCACTGCAATGGTTTGTAACAGGTATCAAAAAACTACACGGGACTATTTTCTTAGGCTTACGGTAACTGAACCAAAGTCCAATCTGGTGATAGACAAGGCTGTCCCTTGATCTTAACTGTAATTTAATAATGTCCTCAAGACATAAAATAAAACCAAATCAGCACCTCCAGGACTTGACAGGCTGCAATTATTTCTGGCATCACACACAGCACATCACAAACACACACATTCCTCATTCATCTGCAACTCAGATGACTACCAGCACATCTGGTAAATCTTCACATTTGAAACAAATATCATTACCTTCTGGCAGCAGGGAAATACTGATGTGTATTTTAAGAAGCCCAGTTAAAGTTATTGTTTGGACACAAGACTTTCTTCTCACTGGTCCAGGCCAAGTATAAGCTGATCCAACCAATTCTCAGTTAAACTATTTCGTTTAACTAAAGAATGACAAATTTGGCAGTGACAAAGAACTACCAGGAACAGATTTAACAGCCACAGCATCAAAAGGACACGGCTACAATCTCAGTGTATTTAGAGTAGCATTTCCACAGTTGTTAGGTTATGTTTTGATACCCTTATTTTCACATGCAGAGTAACTGAAAATTCAGATTCCTTGTTCTCTTGAGAAACATAACGCGTAATTACCCCTCACTTACTTCAACAGAATCGTTCTCGCATCCATCTCTGCATCCTCATCACCAAGAACGTCAAGTTTATTAGTGAGGGTGAGAGAAACCTCAGTCTTTGCCAGCACTTCCCTGTTGGGGTCATTAACATTGCCAGACCCTTCACCTGCCAAGCAGAAGGAGTTTAGCAGTTCAATCACATTCCTTAAATTCTTGACTACTACAGCTTTGTCATTTTTCTCTACCTACCAGACCACAGAAAAACTGTACCATTTCCTATACAGTCAAGAAGACACTTGAAAAACCAAAAGCAGCTTTTAAAAACATAAAACTTGAATGTTACAGCTGACTTCACCAAACGGAGAGAATGCACAGGCCAGAAAGGCAACACAACATCCCTAGTTCATATGCTTTAAAGGTACGTGTATTCCACACTTTATCTCAGCATCTCACTCTCACCTGAGATAAGTAGCTGACCTACCAAAAATACTTTATTTATAAAGATATGACCATGCCTCTAAGTCCACGTCCTCATTGGAATGAATTTTCCGAGTTAAGGGTAACGCCCTTGGATGGCAATCACACCTGTAATCTATTATATAAACTAAGGCCTCCTGTCAAAAAGGAAATCATCTTGCTCAGATTTTCCAAATTTTCTATCAGAACAGTTGTTAGGATGCTTCCCCTCTCACCTCCCCCCTTTCTTCAAGGGCTGCAGAAAGATTATACTTTGATATATTAACCACATCAATACAATGGCCACAGAACTGAAATGGGGAAAAAAAAGTTCTATGTCTAGCTTCTCTCAGTAACATTTATGTTCTATTCTTTGCCAGTGCTCAGAATAAAACGTGCTAGTAAACATTCCTTGAAAAGAAACCTTTATCATGAAGAGACTTCCAGATAAGCATTTTGCTGTCAAAGCATCCTCTCAAAAAACTATCCTTTCCACACATCCCCCCCACCCCCCAGATTTCATGCTTCAAATAGCTGCATCGTGGAAACCAAGGAAGGAGAGAGGCCTGTGCAACTTTCCAGGGTTCATTACATCCCAAATCAGTGAACTGTGGTTCGTGTTTTTTAGGGCATTTTCACGGATTAGTATAGTCGGTTCCTTCCTCCTCCAGCCAAAAGGATAAAATTCTTAACATATTTTAAAAAAAAACACCCTGAGGGGAAAAATAAAGTAATTCGCATGTGCCAAATCTTCTCATAGGGACGGACACACATCAGCTGCTACGCTCATGACCGCGCTCTGAAAGGAATGCACACAGATCTCCAGAAAGGAGGACAGCTCTTTGCAAACAAGCTGAAGACACAGAGGACCTGAGGGTCCTCGTGGACCACATATTTCTTAAGTATAATAAACTAGATCACCTATTAAGGATTCAATTGTAGGAACCTCTCCAAGATCATCCAGTAGCTCATGAATTGGATCATTGTGCTCAGGAGCAATTGCATCTTGGTGGTCTAAGAGCAACTAGATGAACAGAAAGAACATTTATGTTGTTAACTGTACATCTTTTTCTAGTCAGTAAAATTACATTACTTTGAGCTGGTATCTTCTCAAAAAAGATCTTGTTTCGCTGAACTCCAAAGCAGCAACGTTCAAAGTTGCACAACTACCACGTACTCAAATACTTTCAGAAGAAACTTAAGAGAAGCCACAAGCAAATTACTTAATTCTACATATTTGTCGTGCTCTTACATACTACAAAAAAAAGACAACTTTCAGCCTTGTATTTGATAACTTTTGTATGTCAGCCAGAAGCAGCATTTTCTGTGCAAGTGCTGCTTATTAAGGAGCAACTGTGACCAACATATACTTACAGTGTGCGTGTTGATTATTTCACCAATAGAAATATAAATAACTGGTTTAGTGAGAGTCACCAAGTCAGAATATTCATCAATATTAAATTTATCCTGCAGTTCAGGAACCTCACAGGCAGCCTGAAAAAAGCGTCTTCAGAAAAACAGGAGAAAATCAGAATCAGTACAATTCTGACAGTCACACGATTTATCAGAAGCATTAACTCCCCATGACAATCCCACGTGTAGTCTCTCTTTAAACTATGGTACGTTATAGCACGCTACAGTTTGTCGGTTTTAGTTTAACACGTCAGAAGTAAATTCAGTTATTGGCATTGGCCATGTTGACATTGGCCGATTTTCAGCATCCACAGGACTGACAGGTCTATGGCTCTGGTGACTACGTTCACACATCCTCCTGCTCACACTGCAGTAACACCCCTAGCTCCCACTGCAGTAGCACCCCTTGCTCCCAGCAATCTCTGGTTTCCTTTCATCCAAACCACGAGCGGTATACGATGGTGACTACTGAACAAAAGCTCACGTCAACTACATGATGAGCTAAATGCCAAGCTGCTTTATTCCTGAGCACCACCAGGTTATCCCACTGAGCCAGGGATCACATAGGATGGAGGGATGTATGTCCCTTCTAGTCATCCACATCCAAAGTGTCACAATAAGCACGTGCAAACGCAACCTTTACTCTGGAAATAAGTCCAAGTCAAAATACTCAACTTCACAATCTCATTAACATGCAAGGTATCATTTGTAAATTCCAGGTCCACATTTTATCTGCCACTATCACTGATGCTTATGGCAGTCTGGAGTGCAATATCTTACTTTCAAGAGATGGCATATTTGTCAACATAGAGAGAATGATATACCATAGTTAAAATGTATTATTACCCCTTTTTACATGCAAATATACCCTCTGATAAACTTCCCAACTTAATTAGCTAAAGTCTTCTACCTGAATTTCTGGTACGACTGCGACAGGTATTCATTAATGATGCTGAGGTGTGCATTGTCTCCCATGAACATCTTATTGGATGCAGCGTGCTGCAACATCTTTGCAATGGAACCGAGGTTTCTGCGTTGATCTGTGGTCAGTTGACCTCCAGCTGAAAGATCAATGATGTCAAACGCATCCGGTGCGACAATGGCTGGGTTCATGTAGCGGTAGTACAGCAAATTGCCAACGATCTGGGGAAAGTTGAGAAGAAACACATCAAGAAACAATGGTAGAGGACACGACTGAGTTTCATTGAAACTATTCTGACTGTGCTTTACTAAATTATTTTATTGTAAGACAGAGGTCCCTTCCAAGAAAAAAGCTCTGCTGTGCTGCTGTACACGAGCACACACATTCCCAAAGAATCTACAGTGTAAAAAATAATAAAATAATAATAAAATCATCATCATCATCATCAAGATGCAATAGGACAGTCAACACAGAGGTAACTCTGAGCACTACTTGTCACAGGATAATACAGCACCCGACGTTTCTATGCATGAGCTTTTAATGCAGATTTTGAACTTTAACATACAACAAAAACCAAACACATATGGACAGGAGATACCACAAGTTCCTAACGGACTACTCGTAAGAATGAGACAGTCTATCAGGAGAATGAAGCATAACTTAGACTAACTGAGGGCAGAATGATCACGGTAGAGAGGAATCTGGCAATGCAGTTCCAATATGGAGCAAGATCTAATTCTTACAGAAGTGTGCAGAAACATCCATCAGCTCTGACAAAGCAAAAATGGTGAGGAAGCATAGTGCACCCAGGAGCTAAACTGGGAAAACTACTTTCCGTTCCTTTTCCGAAGCCCTTTTTTTTTTTTTTTTTTTTTTTTTGGAATAATTATTCGAAAGCCAGCAACATTTTCAGGCACAGACCCCAAATTAGCAAGCGTAACTGAGACACTATTTAATTAAGAAGCGAGAAAATCAGAAGTACAGAAGATGAATGGTGTTTGATGCTTCAGAACCCAAGTTTACCTAGTCAAATGTGAGCGGCAAAAAATTTCAGGGAACCAAAAATAAAGATGTTACATTATCCATATGCTCATAAACATGTAAGCTGTATTTGGTATTTTGCCAAAAGTAATACCATCAATGAAAAGAAATTAACCCAACATGCCTGATATAAAAAGAATAGGTCGCACACCTCGTGATCTAGTATTTTCTGGTGGTTCACAGAAATTTGCAGATGGCCGGGTCACTGAATCCTAGCTTTGCCCGCTAGCCACGTGACTTAAGTGTACAGAAAAGATTGGGGCCTGAACAAACAGCTGAAAACAAGAGTGGAAAAAAAAAATCTAGCCATTGCTGAGCAGCCCCAGAAAGTTAGGTCATGTTTTTGACAACCGTTTCATGCAAGCCCCTGTTCTAGCTCTACTCTCACAGATTACGTTGTGGAATAACAGTCAAAGATATTTACTACCAGTAATAAGAAAAGATCTGTGAAAGAAATTGTGCTAGTTACTTTACAAATTTACAGAGGGAAAACAACAGTATTGCACAGGTTGTTCCGTCCGTTAAAAAAATAAATCTAAGGTAGTCACTGCACACAACTGCAGTTTTCACTTTCACGCGGACAGTTACATCGTCACAAGGATTAATGAAAAACCGCAGCTTTCCACCTAAATTTATAGATGGAACAAATTAATTCACCTGCATATAAAGAACCGATGTCTCAGAATGGTAAAGCACAGAACTAGAAGAGAGAAGAAAACAGCATTCAGATTGGTAATTATTTTTTAATGAAGCAAAGGCAGAGAAGTTAAAAGAGACTTTGTCAAGTATTCTTGGGAAGCAAACTTTGTTTTATTAACAAGCAAAGCATTCATGAACATAAAGGCTTTCACAATTACCAAAAGCCATAAACCCAAATAAATGTCAATGAAAATCAAGTTATGCTCACGAGTGCCTACTATTAGAATAATTTTTTCCTCCAAACCTACTGAAATGCAACACACAAAACTGACCAGACATCACAGAAACTCTCTTCAGCTGGCTATCAAAATATCCTTGAGTTATGGGAATTTGCAGTATCAGAATTTTGCATACAGACTTTAACTTGACATTGTCTCTTTAAGAAAGGAGCAGCTGGCTGTGATCATACCAGCAAAACCAAGGTTTACTTTATAGGAGAAAGAGTATCCCAAGTCAAGAAACCTAAGGGACCAAATGCACAAGATATTAAAAGCAAAGCAGAAGCAACACAATGCCTCCTCATGAGCAATGTACTGCATCTCAGGTGACATATATGAAGCACAACCAAAAGCCCAATGAGAAACATGTCTATTCATAGAAATAAATAAATAAGCTTTACATAAGTTTACATGCGCTCCTCTGCGCACATAAGGAGAAGAAAGATAAGTGCTTGTCACAGCCAATTCATCTGAAAATTATTCACAAAGGTGTTCAGATCCTCACCTTCAGAAGCTCATCCTCACCAGAATCAGGAAACTTCTCATGTAGGGAGTCTTTTAGTACCTTAGCGATGAAACGCATTCCGTAACTTCAAGAGAAAGAAAAGGGCAAGTTAGAGTGCTGCAAGCATGAAGCCACACCAGCCTCTCGGGGATAACACCACGGTACACCAGACTCACGGGATTTTGTCCACTGAGCTAACAATGGCAGACAGGAACTTGTCTGTCACTGTCCTCATGTTTCTGATTGAGGCATCCAGGCGTGTCCTCACCTCTTCATGACTGAGAGCTTGTTCGGGTGTAACATCATATGGCAGCTTGCTATTTGAAGAAGTCAAAACACATGAGGATGAGTATTCCTGAGGCTAGCATATTTCAAGAACTTCTAGCTCGGCACAGAAGCAAGATTATATTCACTTGACTGCCAAGAGCTGTGCATTGACTTCAATTAACCTTTTAAGCACTGGAAAGGTAGAAGACTTCTTGCTTTTACTTTGCTCTCACTGTGAGAAAAGGTCCAGCTAACTCAAAACTGGATCTTTTTTATAGCACGTACACATGCTCACTAGTCAAGAAAGTGCCATCGGGGACATGTAGTGGTACTTCAGGCTGCAAAGCTATGCATTTGAACATTAAGATGATAAAAGCCTGGACACAAACCAGAAGCTAGAATAGTATCCATAAAGCCAATATAACGTCCTATTAGCAGGAAGCAGTGACAAAGGAGTAGTTACACTTCCTCCATCAGCTGAAATTACTGCAGACTACTTCAGCGAACACAGGGAGATGAAGCAGACAATTCATAAAAGCATCTCCTAAATATCATGTAAAGAGAAGGACCTGGACACACATCTTCAGCTGCATTTTTAACATGTCCAGAAATTACTTTTTTTTGGTTGTTTTTGTTATAAAATCCCAGCCAGCACTACAGAACACAACAGACACCTCAGACTCTAGCAAATCACATACACTGTGAGAAAACAAAACATAATGACACAAAGCCATCTGGTACAACTCAACAGTTATCAGTGGTTGATATTAATTAGAAGATGCTAAGACAAAAAAAAAAAAAAAAGCTGCCATGTCAAGTTGCTCCTCTAGCAAGAGAGGCTTTGACTTGCAAATCGTACCTAGGTTTGCACAGGCTACATAGAACGTGAACACAGAGTGACTTGAAGTCCCCAACACATTTTCTTACCATGATTTTTTAAGTTAAAAAAATGATGATGATGACACCTCAGTACCATCATCAGAACATGATCTTTATAACTGTTGGATGAAAGCCATATTGAGGACATGGAGAAGCTGGTATCAGTTGGACAAATGCAAGCAGTGAAGTCAAGGATGATTTAGAAAGATTAATGCATCAGCGCAAAGCAGTCAAGCAATATTTAGAAAAACACAGCAGTAACACTCCTCATACCTGGCCTCGCCAGTTTGAGACTCCATCTGGTTAACCCAAGACTTGTAAATATCCACCGGATCGGTTTTGATATTGAGTGATTTGTCATCGATGATTTCCTTAACAACTGGTGCCAGGATCTGCCTCAGGGCATTCTGACCCCGGGCACCACGGTTGAAACTTACCACCATTTTAATAACAGTAGGATTCCCAGTCACAATTTCATGTATTTGGTCTACCTTTGATCTGAAGAAAGAAAGAATCTGTGTGAAATATGAGGTACGCATAACTGTTAGTTTTAGGCACATTTCTTGCCATAAAACAAAATGTTAAAGTGCATCTCCCCCATAAAAACAAATTATGGATTTGTAACAAAATCTTGATAGACCATTAAACTACAACGTTGTACAAAAAAAATACTGAAATGCTTTTCAAGTCAGATGAGGCAAGAAACATGGGACCTCTGTTTGGCAATTCCAAGGCAACTTGCCGAAGGTCATCTTGACAATAATGAACGCAAACACATCTGTACATTCTATTTGAGACCACAACCCAAAAATACTAAGGAAATAGAGCATGTTTTATGTAGAGAAGAACAATAGGTTTATACCCATATTTAAAATAAGAAAACAAGCAATCGGCAACAAAAGCCACACACACCTAGCATACCACTGTGTGAAATAAACAGCTGAGAACAAAGCATCTACATTTCCCTGGACTATTATCCAAAGAATGAATTTAAGGGGGGTTTGGGGGAATCTCTTAATCTCTTTTAGAAGTTATTTGTTTCAGAGCACATACCATCATCATGCTTAAAAAATATTCTAAAGAATGTCTACAGAGTAGTTACTCAAAAATGTTATTGTGCATTCTTCGTCACAGCAAGCTGGGCAGGTCTGCATTGTACAGCACTGAGGTCGTGTAACACCGAGCTCCTAAGGCCCGACTGATCCAACAGAACATGTCTGAGGACAGCCAAAGTCCCCAACGGTGACAGTAAACAGAGATGCCAAACAAGAAAGCCTCTCAGTTTCAGCCTCCTCGTCAGCTTTCGGAAATCCATAGAGCTTACTGTTAGCTCTCTGCCTGGCTTGCAAAGCCCAAGATTGCAGTTTGTTGGAGGTGTTTATAACCAGACACTAGAGAATTGAGATTAGACCCAATTTTAGGATGATTTTGGATCAGATTAAAAGTAGCTGCCATGTTGAGCAGTCTAATCTTCACTGAAGTAAAAAAGCCCTCATCCTCAGCAGACATACTTGGCTCTTCCTTTATAGACTACGTTAGAACACATATGAAATGGGAAGAGAACAACGAAGGGAGAGGTTAGCATCATCTGCATAGTAGCATGAGGCATAACATGAAATTCTTATCAATTCAAGAAATTGCCAAAACTGATTCAACAGCAAGAATGCACCATATGCTGCCACATACTTGATCTCTTCCTGCAATGCTGTTTGGAAAAGCCGCAACAACAGGTACTCCTCTCTCTGATTGGATGCATAGTTATATAGTGTGAAGATGACAGAATCCATGAACTTTGTGGATTTGTTTTGAGGCATCTGAAAAATCAGCTTGGCCAAATAGGTTGGGTTAGTCTATAATGACAAGAAAAGTTTCTTAGTGCTCATGTCCACACAAGCCAGTGTCACTAAGAACTATGGTGGCTCAAAACTATAATGCATAAGCAAAGACTGTGCCAAGACACACAGATCTCTATGGCAAGAGGATACTAAGAAGGTTTAGATGCTGCTTACCTGGAGTAAGTAGAACAGATGCTGATAAGCTTCCAGCTTTTCCCTCTTCTCTTTGCTCAAAGCTTTCAAACCTCCCCTTTGTTTATTTAGCATCATCATGTCAGAGAGCTGTTCCTTGTTCTTCTTGGTAAGTTTTTTACTGTGAGAAACAACATCCTGGAAGAAAAGAATAGGGACAGATTCCTCTGAAAATATTTTGTAACAGGCAATGTTGGAAAACAGTTGCAGCTGAGAGCCCATTTCTCCTGTATGTTGAAAGGCAGAGTCAAGTTATGCCTCGGGCTATTGAAACATTATTTGCTATGGCAGCAATTTCTGACTGGAATTACATGTTCCGTTTTGTCCTCCAGAATTTCTCCAAAACCTCTCTTGGCAACAATTACTATCCGAGACGGTAGCATTCTGAAGATGCCCGAAAATGTTTTCTTTTTTAAATCGGGCTTCATACTCAGACAGCAATGGCACGTGTCGCTGCACAGGCACCGGCCCAAAAGCCGAGGCCTCCTTCCGAGATTAATTTCACTACACCAATTGAGATTTTACACTGGCAGGAGACTGGTGTCATTCCACCCCAGACCAAATGAAAAGCCGACCACAAGTTCAGCTTGAAGACGATGCTGGATCAGGAAGAGCTTTTTTCAGTGAAATTAATCACATCAGCCAAGTGACGGAGGAGGTCTCCTTTAGCCAACAAAGTGGCATGAGTGTGTCTCCTGCCTCCAAGACCACCCCTCTCATTGCAAGCTTGTGGCATGTCACTTTTTTAATCACGAAGAAGCAACAAAACAGACTTTTTCAAGCCTTCAAACGCACAACCTGTCGCATTCATTAGGTCAAGACAGTCCAGGTGTCTGTCTTTTTTAGGTCTTGGGGTTTTTTCCTCCTGTAGTTTTCTTTCTAGGGATCCACACCAAATTATTGGTATGAAGTAAGAACACAGTGGAAGAAAAATCTGCAAGTCTGGGCAAACTTTTTCTGTTAGACCAGAGCAACTGACAGGCAAAGCCAGGAGCTCTCCATGCTAACTACCACTGGGGTCAGCTCAGTCTGTAGTTGGTCTCCCATCACCAGTTTTCCTACCTGCAATGTAATTTTGTTTTTGACTAGCAGCCCAATTTTTATGTCCATGAGGTTGAGGTCATTTTCCAGTTGCTGATTGGATCGGATCAAGGTTACAACTTCCTCACGCAGTTTCATTAGCTCAAGCTCCTCCTGAAAGTCTTGGTCACTCTGATCGAGCAAGTGGACAAATTTCCGAACCACGGCCATAGGTGGGTTTTCAGCATTAACTAAAAACAGGCAACAAAACATCAGGGAATGGGAAGCAGAAGTAAATATATGCCTTACATATTTAAACAACACATCAAGGTGCATCCAGAATAAAATCGGCATGACCATGTCTAAACAGCTTCTGACATTTCAAATTTCTTGTTTTGAGTAACTCATGAGAGGAGTAAACAGTCAAGCATGAAGTCAGCGTCACCCTAGGGTAATCCACACTGCCAAAGGTAAGCGCAAAGCTATGGTTCTATTTTTCAGCAGCAAAAGCAACTGCTGGAATCAAGTTTTCCTTCAGTCTCAAAGAACTACTTACTCTCCACTCTGCACTAACAGTTTAATCCCAATTGCTTTTCAAAACTGTCCTGATGTTACAGATCACACTATCAACATCCCTTGCAAAGAGATATTCAAGGCACACCAGCTTTACCCTCTTAGCAATACTTACTGAGGGTTTTGTAGTCTTCTCGTGCTTTGTTTGCTCGGATAAACGCTTGAATTTTTATAACATCTTTTATCTAGGATTAAAACAAAATGAAAAAATAATAACGACAAGAAAAACACTTAACCTCATTCTGGAAAGAGTACAAAATTCAGGTACTGAATTCATTTAACAAGGTAAGTCTCTTACATGGTTTCTGAAATACTGCAGACGATCTCTGTAACGTCTTCTGGCTTGATACATCCTGGTCAGCGACTGAATCTATAGACAAGTAATCAAAATACTCAGATAAAAGCCTTTCCTGCAAAGTTCACTACCCAAAAGTTTACCAAAATGTCAGGACCTCATCTTCACTACCTTGATTACTTGGTCCTTCTGCGCTCGCAGGTAATCCAAACGGATCCGATATGCCTTCCTCTGCTTGTAGCCGCGCCACTGGGACTGAAAACAGAAAAGAGGTGCACAGACTTCACTTTTCTAAATAAAGAAGAGTAATTACCGATCAGAGCTTCTTTCTGTTCCTCACCTTCTGACTTCCCTTTTGGCTAAGTAAAAGGTGAGGGTGACATGCTTAACTTATCAAGAGATACATGGTGTGAATCATTAACTGTTTCACCAGCTGTCACCATAATACACTTGAAATTACCACATGAAGAGCCTGGGGCTTCTGAAGCACAGTTAAGAGATCAAGGACATAGCTAAACAGTCAAGTTGACTGTTCTACACAAGGATCTTGCCTTAGTTGCAGCCAATGGCAAGAACAGCGATGTAACACTAAACCTTCAGAGCAGACTCACTGCTACTGAAACTTGGAACAGAAGTTAGGAAAGGGGTGTGACTACACTTAAAGGCAGAGTGTTATCATAATGAACTGGGAGTGGTTTTAGTTTTTTGTGTGGTTTCCATTGCCTTGTTTAGTTCTTTTTTTGTTAGTTTGTTTTTTCAAATATGTATGGAGAGCACACGGTATTTAGGCATAAACAAACCAACATACACTGTGGTATCATAAGTGATAATCATAAAGGGGTAATAGAGTGCAAAGCATCTTTTTCATTTGCACACATTTCAGTTACAACACCAGAGAAAGATCCTTTCATTGTTCTGCAAACGCGTCCAACCTCACACTGAATTATCCCATCATCTCACTCGGGTCTTCAGTGTAACACCAAGATGTTTCTCTTCAGTTCTTGAGGAATCACAGTAGTAATTCATCACATGGTATTATCACCTATTCTATAAACACTGAACCAGACAATAATGTTATAGGCAAAGCTTCCTTAAGTAAGGTTTTCTCTCTCGAGTTCTGCCTGAGAGGACTTTATGTTCCTTCCAATGTCATATTTAATCAATATATCAAAACTCCTTTGAAGAAAAAAATGCCCTTTGATAATCTGAAAAATGAGGTGAAGCCAATTTTGTGCTGTAACAGTTCAAATTGAACAAAAACTGTCAAGAAGCTGCTTGTGTATAGAAAACAAACGCAAAGTAGAAGTTTCATACATAATTCACACCTGAATGCAAGTGATGGCTGGGACCTGCTTCTTCAAAAAATTCATTCTCGAGTTAAATTCTTGGCGAATAAGATATCCTCGACAGCAAGCCTGAAGTTTCGTAATCAGGTTCTCGTTGGCTAGCCACAGCTGCTCTCGGTTGTATGCCGCAGTGACTCCGGATATGGTGCTCTGGATTCACGTTACAGTAGAAAGAAGAGCAAGAAAAAGATAATGGAGATACAAGAATCAGGATATTCCAATCAGCTTTCTGTATTGTGCTTATGTGAAATTCAGAAGCAGCCTTTTGCTTAACAGCAGCACCATGATGCTGTACTTTTACCAACAGGATGATTTTTTTTTCCAAAAAGGGACAACGAGCTTTGACACACACAGTCTGATGATGCTCAGTGAAAAGGGTTGCTAAACTAACTGAAGCAATCTCACTTAGAGCTGCATTAAGGATGGGAAAGGCAGGAATGTGAACTTTGCAGAGAAAGAGCATGTGTTATCTACCCTACCTGTATCTCCTCCCGTGACAGCTGTGTGTCATTTTGTACAAATTCCGCTGGTTCGTCCCATGCTCCCTCTTTGGTCCGCAGGTTATGATAATAATGATAGCCTCCTCTCACCCAGTGTTCCACCCATTCACTGCCATTGCCTCCTAAAAGCAGAAACTGCAGTGTTAGTCTCAAAATCACACAAGTGTCTCCTCTTTCCTGCATACAAACGTTACAACTAGGAAATCCACGTATACAGGTGCTCCTTCCTCCAAGCAAGAGAAGGAACGTGTCTGAGACCATAATGACCTCATACAAGAGCTACTTAAACAAAACACATTCTACAAGCAGAGAACATTTTAATTTTTTTTTAAACCTTAGTTCACAAAGCGTCCACAATAGCCACTTGGAGCACAAAACTTCTCCCCAGAGAGTTGCTTGTTTTTTTGTTTGTTTTTTTGTTTTGTTTTCTTTTGGGTTTTTTTTGTTTTGTTTTGGTTTTTTTTTTACTTCTGGTTCTGATTCCATGTGCAATCTCTTTGCACAAACAGTTTGATACAGTTAGATACTTGAGGTTTACCTGCTTCCATTTTTCTTCTCTTGACTTCCGACAGTTCTTGCTGGTATGTCTCAGCACATTCTGGAGTGACTCCGTATAGCCCAACATCCGGTGAACGCAAAGCACTCAGGGTCTGGCTAACATCACCATGGTCTACTGCTTCATTAATGGCCAGAATTCCTAAGGAGACTTTGATAACACAAGTAGGTTATCTAGGCATTCAGGGACACAGCAAACAGAGCATGGAACAGAGCATGGAACAGAGCAAGGCAATGAGAACACGCAGTTGGGGGAGGTGAGTATATGCAAAAATATTTAAGTATTAAATGTAAATGTATATATATATATAAATGCAAAACAAATAAAAACAACCAGACAATTTGCAGTATAGAGGCCTCTTCAGTATGGTGTGTATGGGGGTATTGCACCTGACAGCACATCATTTGTGTGCCCTGAATCCCAGTGTGTTGCTGATTCCCCACCCGTATTTCTCAACAACACACAATGTTTCAGCTCTACCCTGACATTTGTTTTCACTTAAGGCAGTTTCTTCTGGCAGAGCCAGTCAACTCAAAAGGTGTCTTTTCAACAATTAGTACCATTCATCCTTAGTAAATAAAGTATGGAGTAGTTTGTAAAGTCAAAAACCTGACTGGGGAAAGACAGGGGGCAGAGGAGGAAAAAAAAAATTAACACCACATAATTCCTGGCCTATTCCAGAACTGCAACTCAAATATAGACATCTTCACAAGAGCACAGGAATTGTCCTGACACAGCAAACATTAACATACAGTAATTTTCAGCATTAGGTAAAGATTGCAAAAGCATATGTTCATATGTAAGGGTATCTAAAGATCATATTCAGGCTTGAGGGCACAGGCTAATTCTGCTTTTGACCAAATGTTCCTTGGCATGACATTCAAGCTGCTGCCTTGCCAGAGTGCACAGTGGGTGGAGAAGAGGTGTAAAAAAATGCACTGGTACTGCTGGGAACAAACAGTAAGACAGAACAGGCAAAGCTCTGCCCTACTCCCAACCTTTTTGATTTTTTTTAGACAGTTGACAGGGGAATTCACCAACACTAATGTGATTAACAACAACTGAACTCGGCCATGGAGTTGGACAAACTCATCATGCTTTCATTAGAAAGCTTTTTGTGAACCTGTTAGATTTTTCTCTCTTCTAAAATGTCTACAATTAAAGAATACAAATAGACAAGGCACAAATATAAAAGCAACCTCATTTCTGTGCCAAGTGTGAGGATGAGAGGAATCAACCGTGCCAGAAACTCTATGTATCTGAAACCGATTAAGAACTCATGTTACTGGGCAATCCAGTCCAATCCCATTCTCAAAACTGGGATAATTTTAGGGCCTCATCTGACTGCCTTTGGAAAAAATCTCAAAGGATAGAGATTCCACAGTGTCTGTGGACAACCTGTTTTGTAAGACACCAGAGAGTTCAGAAATTAAACTTTTCGGTTTCTAGTGAAGTTGCCTATTCAAAGCAAAATCAAAGGGGAATGAGTGTGCATCATTGGATTAAAGTATCAACCTAATGTCAAAGCAGAAGTTTTGGAAGGGGAAAGTAGGACATTTTATCAGCACATAAGAGATCACAGAATCACACAGAATTGTCACAGTGTAAAAGACCTGTAAGATCACCACATCCAACAAGCCCCCATGCACACACACAAAAAAACCCCAAACAAACACCCCATAAACACACACCAAAAAAAAATATCAAAACTTCAAACAAACAACTAAACCACCAAACACCAAGACACTACATCACCCCACTAGAGCATGTCCTGAAGTGCCTCATCTACAGATTTTTTGAATACCATGAGGGATGGTGACCCTACTACCTCCCTGAGCACCCTGCTTCAGAGCCTGACTACTCTTCCAGTAAAGAAATTATTCCTAATATTTAGTCTAAACCTCCCCTGCTGCAACTTCAGGCCATTTCCTCTCATTCTGTTATTTACCTGAGAGAAGAGGCCACAACCACCACTCTTAGAAACTCAGGTGGCTGTAGAGAGCAGTAAGGTCTCCCCTCAGCCTTCTCTTCTCCAAACTAAACAGTCCCAATTCCCTCAACCTCTCCTCACAGAACTTGCTCTGCAGACCCTTCACCATCTTGGTTGTCCTTCTCTGAACTCAGTGCAGCAACTCAATGTCTTTCTTGTTGTCGGACAAAGAAATGGAATAAAGCAAAAAAAATTAAGGTGATTAGAAAGAGAAAAGTTTACTAATATTATACAAGTCAAGCAAAATAAGCAGACAGGTTGAAATGGTGAACGTAACAGAAATTAGAGATTCAGGGCAACTGCCAATACAACAATACCATATTCTATAAATTTATCAAAATAAGCTCTCTGAAGCATCTATGAAGCATAACCCTCTCTCTACTCAGCAAACAAAAAGCACATAAAGAGAACAGGCCATTGGAAGCCATCAGAAGACCTCAAAACTGTTTTGTTCAAGAGAAAGCTTCTGTCAGAAACACAAGAAACCCACAAAAACGCCCACAACAACAACAAAAGCCACCCAGTACAGCAAAGGGTAATAATTCATTGTTTCTGAAGACAGAAATGACATCATTATAAAGGCTTAGATATAATAATGACTGGGCCATTCCACCTGCAAACTGCACTGTGAGAAGCAAAGGCAGATTCACTGATATGAGCTGATGTCGGTATCTGAAGAAGATCCAAGGTAGTCAAGAAATACGTAACAGAAGTGAGACAAGGCAACGCTACAGCACACATACAAAAGGGGATATGTGCGCCAGAGAACACCACTTAAATCGTGCACATGGACACTCTTATACCTAACCACTCAAGCCATTAGTTTCAAATGACAATTTGGTAGAGATGTCCCCAATGACATATGGTCACATGCAAAACTTGAAAAATGCTACATCCTCACAAAAGGTAAGAAATCTACTATTTGAGAATCTGACATACACTCTTCAAATAAAAATTACTACGCCAGAGGCATGTAAATGCATTTGATTTCTTTTGCCACATTCTAGTTCCCAACCTTTCCTGAAGTAACTAGTATTTGGTTGATAATGGGAATCAATCATAGTGTCATGTATGTGACATACTTACATCTCTCAGACTCCTCTGTGTCCTTGTTAGCCCTATGAATCCCATCTTGAATTTCATCCAGCCAAAGTACAGCTGTTTCGTCCTGGGTGTCCTGAAGAGAATGTGATGAGAAAAGCATGGGGAGAAAATCATCACTATTTTTTGTGAAGTTCCGTAACCTGTACTCAGTGATTGCCAATATAGTAGTTTTCTGTATCAGAGAGAAAAAGAAGCATTTTGGTCTGACTTCAACAGCAGGATTTAATGTGCATTCATGATTAGAAGAGACCACATTACCAGGCTCAACACCTCCTCTTTGTCAGAAACTCTTTTCAGGAAACAGATGAAGATTATGTCAATGGGAACCATACTGATAAGAAAATACAAGTCCAAGGACTCAGGACCAGTTAGTCCTAAAGCTGTGCTTGCTAAAAGGATGTGATTTTCAGGAATGCAAATTAGTTCTTTGACAGAGCATGGCTACAAAGAGCTCTTTGAACTAAAAGTTGCCAATGCACATCTGCATGCAGAAACCGAAATATCTTCGTTAACTAATGCCGCATCAGGCTGCTTGTCCCTGTCCACAGAAGTTCACAAGCCTACACAAATCCACAAACAGAAAGCACTGTACAACTGTACATATTGTGTACATATTGTGGCTGGATGTACATACACACACACACACACACACACACACACAGAGCAGTCAAAGCCACTTTTAAGTCTGTTTTAGCAGGCTGCTAACATCCTGTATCTGGGATTTGAAGAAATCTGATCAACTAATGTTAGATGCAGAAATCTGAGATGTGAAGAGGGACAAGTGATTAGCAAGTCCCAAAACATACATAACAATGATACAGCAGCTGCCAAGCATAGCTTCTACCCACCCAGTGTTGCTTCCTGTTGGTAACTACTGGGAGAAATGTAACTGCTACCCCTCTGACAACTCTCATCGTACAAACAGAACACAGGATGTGTTTACTTCTGGCATGGAATAATCATCACGCTGCACAAAAGAGCCACTATTTACAGTGTCGAGAGCTTTAGGGACAGGGTGAAAATGAACATTTCCTTATACGTCCTCCACATTTTTCCATGCTGTTTTGGCAAGTCAAACTGACATGATTCATTATCTTTCAGTCAAGAGACTAACGTGTCTTTCACTGGCAGATGTCACCTGAAAATCCACACAGTCCCACAAGAGCAACAGCAAAATTCCCATCTGGGCAGTGGGGGAGAATAATCAAAGAAACAACCTCCTCTACTGTAGTCTCTACCAGCAGAAATCAACCGAAAGGCTACTGCAACCATCCCACACCCTTCTACAGATTTACTTTTGCAGACTTCCCAGAAGGTACACAAAGTGTATCATACTGCAAGGTCTACAGGTTCTCGCTCATCACATGAGAAACAAGCATCATACAGCACTCCTCATTCACATGAGCAACGGAGCATCTTGTGGTTAATGGTGAACTACAATCGCTATCAGCCGCAAGGACGGAAAGCACTTGTTAGTAACAACTGGCTTCAGACAGTGATTATTTTCCCCATGATAATTCTTAAAAATATGATCTTTCTATCTGTGAAATTACTGCCGAGAAGCCACAAACTGAACAAATGCCTAAATAAGGTCATTTCATGCCAGCTGAGAAGTTAGCAGCAGGGCCTGGCATATGCTTAAGTGCATGCTAAAAAGAGTTCATTATTTCATTCTGACTCAGGGATAGGAAATGCTTCAGCACAAAATGGGTTCCTGAGGAATATTCACCCTTTCAGTGCTGTAGCAGGAAGGTGCTTAATTATTTTCATCAGAAACATGTACAGTTTTCAGCTATTGGCATGACACAAGTCTACCTTCAGTCCAAAAAAAAAAAAAAAAAAGCCACTCAAGCCACTGAAAAGAAAGCTGCCTGCTATTTCTTTGTAAACAGATGAGAAGAAAAAAAAAAAACTGTATCCCATCCATACTACTCAAAAATCAGTTGTGTGCACACAGATGCACTTTCATCCTCTTTCCTAAATCAGTAAGAGGAGACTTGCTCTTCCTCTCCTCACCTTCACCTTTAGTCAGTGAAAGTGGCAACTATGTACATATAGGTAGAAATCCTCAGTTAATAAGAAAGGCAACTACTGCTCAAAAAAATCATTAGCAACAGAAGCATCACCTGGTGAACAACAGGCACTAGTATACATATCGCCAGTAGCATGTAATTTGTTTCGTTTATTTCTTCTGTTTTATCACCTAACAGACTTTCACACTTTTATAAACTTGTTTTTTGCCATATATAACTATACCTACAATTGCATTTAACAAAGAACACTTAAAAAATACTTAAGCTTGCAGGAAACTTGCATTCACGAGTTCAGAACTCCTAGAGAAAACACAATCTCCTTGTGAAAACAGGTGAGGCACGCTGGAAACAGACAGACGTCTCGTTCCAGATCCAGGATTAGCAGTACGGAGCCATCTCGTGTAGTCAATATCCTTATACTCATCTCTGTAACTGATGAAGATTCAGTCTTGCTGCAGTTGGCTTACTCTAGTACAGAAAGATCCAATCTGAGTGGGTAAGATCAACTGATGATATGCAGAGTGCCCAGCTCTCCACTTCCAGTTTTGATTCCTAGCGTTCAGGAGCCACAATGAGCCCATTAGACAGATGTGAAGGGGTTTCAAGAAGTATATTTTACAGCACTCACCTGTGCCTTCTCTCGCTTGGCTCGAAGTAGTGTATCCTGGTAATGCTGTGCTACCTTTGGGGCTACACCCTCCAATTTTGCTGCGGGAATCTGTAAGGCTTGAATTGTCTTTTTGGTGTCCCCTTCGTCCAGAGCTTCATTGATCAGACCAATTGCCAAAATCCCTGGGGAGGAAGGCACGGGTGGAGAAATATAAAGTTCCATTTTTGGTCAAGGATAATCATAAACATTGCTTGAGAAGAAAAATGCAGTTAGTCCTTCCTAAACCAGGTATCATCTGAGAAATGAGATACTCTTAACAGAAAACATTATTTACTAGTAAAGAAAACAAGACTATTTCTCCACCTTAAAAGTAGTCGTACTACCTAGGCATTGAAAATAAAAACAGAACATAAGAAAACCAGAGACCAAACCACACTCAGGATGACCGCATGTGAGGACAGAATTGAGGCATCAGACATCCATCTCAGAGCCACCAGCAGAGAATTATCAAAGCCCACATAGCCAGAGTTCATAGGTTACAGTTTTCCAAGGTCCTGGTTTCTTTCAAAGGAAAACTTCACATGAAGCTAAATATTTGCATGCAATGCTATTTTAAAATACAGTAACTTCATATTTTAGAGGACTATTTTATTGAACATATCTAGTATTAGCTGTATCATCAGAGATGTGGATGATATTTAAGTACAGCAGAATTTACTATTCGGCCAAATTATAAAAAAAAAACAAACAACAAACCTCTTCTAGTTAGCTAAATGCAAACAGAATCTACATCATACACACACTGCCTACAGCAACCATCTCCTGTGAATCACAAAATAACTTGGTTTGAGATGGACTGTAGGATTTGAAGCACTTGACCTCTATCTTAATCATTGCAGAACAAAGAGATCTTTTAGATAAAAGAAAGGAAGGAGGTTGGTGTGGGGATGTCAGACTTTGGTTAATGTATCTGAAGATGGTGACTTTTTCTTCTATGCAGGAAAGGGAATTAAAGAACAGAAGGTTATATGAGAAACAGAACATCTTAGGAAGAGGTAGTATTTGGAAGAATTTTGAGGACACTGCAGGAACCAGGATGATGAAAATAGTGGCATGATTTCTTTCAAAAAACAGATATGGCAACTGTTTGACTTGGGAAAGGGCACAGGATGCAAGTAGTCATTAACTCTCTCCAAACAGTTTGCTAATATGGGAATGACAAGACTGCAGCAATGTTACAGCTCCTCCATAGAAAGCACCTTTTAATTTGAAACTCTTTACCATAGTAGAAATGAAAAATATATGCCTTTATGCCTTGAGGAATTTCACAGACTAATTTAGCATTCATAGGCGAGAGACAAAAAGCATCCCTGCATAAAAGCTTGTATGAAGCGGATCAAGGAATTTGGGAAATCCCTGTAAGAACAACTTATCTCACTAGAGAATTGTTTGCGCTTTGTTTTTTTTCAGGATAAGGAATGTTGAGAGTACAGATTTTTCAGATTTCTGCTGTCACTTCTATCACCTCTTACAAAGAAAAGATACTATGAACTGAGAATCTTGGTGTCTGTGCACACCCCGTGAGGCTGCCTGGGTGGTTTCAACAAATCTGCTCATGTGACCCAAACAGGAAACCCAGCGGCTATTTGGAGATCCAGGAAACAAGTTAATCAAGATAGTAGGCTCTCAAATTGAATTTAACCCTCTCTAAAGTATTTTCAAGATGAAACACAACTCACCAACTACGAGAAGTGGCAGAAGACACCTGCTCGTCTCAATGTACCAACAAACTATCTAATCGCCTCCGCATTTGTGACAAACGTCTCCCCGCTGATAATGCAAGGCTTTGAGATAAATACGACAGAGATAGCTTGAAAATAAACATCATGCTACTTTCATATGCAGGAGGATTTCACTACTGGTCACAAACAAAATTATAATTCCTTAATGAAACAGAAAATAAAAAAGCAAAATGAAACCACCTGATACAGAACTTAGCAAACTTATTCTTAGGTAGATATTTGCTTAATTGTGCTATTTTCCAGGACTCCTCTATCTTCACTTTGGATTTTATATCAACTAATACTGTCCTGTAGAAAGGAAAATTACTCCAATTTTCTTTTTTTTGCTGAAAAATTCATAATTACATAATTAACATTTTCTATCACTGCTAAAAGACATTTTATTAATATAAACACTACTAAAAAAAAAAAAAAAACAAAACCCACAGAACTAAAAGAAGCATAGAAGTTAGGTTAACACCTATTCACATTTCTCTGATTCCATCAGGAACTTCATAAGTATTTAAGCTTTGGTACTTGCACTTCCTGTATGCACTTCTAAGGGGTTTTGCATATTTCACAACTTGGGATTTTTATTATTTTTTTTTCACTATGCCAGTAAGCCATATTAAAAGGCAACAGCTGTGCAGGCATATTCTTCTTCAGATCAGAAGGTCAGTTATCAGCCACTTCAACTTCTATAGATACTGGTTTTAGCAACCACCGTGTTGCAGTACAATGCAGCAGCAGTACACCGTGTTAAAACAGAAAATATAAACTTCTAATTTCCTTACAGGACTACCTGTAAACCTACTAAAGATCAGCACTTTCCATTTTAACATTAATATGAGATTTGGGTCACAATATCCAGAACTTTGAATTTGAATGGCAAACTGAGAAGATAATTAAATTTTCTTAGAAAAAAAGCAAAGTTTGTATTAAATGCTTTAAGCAAAATGCTTTCCAATGTAAGTGCTTAGCAGAGAGCACTTCAGAACTACTTTTTGAGGCTTCTCTGCTGATTTATCACTGAATCAAAATAACTGCAAAAGCCTATGCCTTTGACGTGGTATTTGCACTACTGATCTTCAAAGAAGATGTAGTTTGAAGTAGTGTTAATACAGACAGCAGTCAAAGAACTGAGAAGACCACCTGGAAATGAACTCATCTTCTCTGCTGTTCACTCAAGCTCCTCATCCATCGTAGGAAAGCATTTGACATGTAATGACATCTGAGAGTCATCAACACAAAGACGGGTAGCTCATCTTGCATTTGCAGGTCAGATTACCAACAGGTAAAGAGGGGGATCCTGGACTGAGTTTGTGGAACTTCCACTAAATACTGCAAAGGTAAGAAGGCCAAAGCACATTCAAAAGAAGAACTAAAAGAGGGAAGAGAAAGACCTGAACAAGGCAGAGAGAACAAGACAACTATGAATACAGCAAGTTAGGAAAGAGGATGGAGTACTCCGAGACTGGGCTACAGGTAACTCGGATTTTGGTAATACTAGTTTTCCTTAATTTTGAGGGTTCCAAGTAAAATCAGAAGATAGTCTAGACTAATCCTAGACACTGACAGCAGACAGCACACTGCTATCCAAGAAGTGGTGAATTTTGCACTGGAGGGATTAACGACCTGTTTGGAGGTACCGACTTCAATTCCACAAACACTCCTAATCTTTCCCACAGTCCTCCTATCAAACCTTTACATTACAGACCACCCAATTTGGCTCACAACTAAGATCTTCCTAGATATCTACCGTATGACACATCAATCAATAACTTTTTGTATTGACCTGCATCTAATTTTAGATCCTTGTGAGCTAGGATCAGTCTAGCAGAAAAACTTACTTTCGTGTTCTTCCTGAACAACTACGTTCACACGATCAACACATGACTGGATATCGTTCCACGTGATAAATTCATTTCCTTCTGCACGTGTCTGAGCTTTTAGCTTCATCAAATCATCAATATATCTGTGAGAGAACACAAAACAAAATCAAACATCACATCACAACAAGCTGTCCAGGGAACACACAACACAGCATGATAATTGTACACAAAGTGGAAGAGGTAACACGAAAAAGGTTGAAAGCAGAACAAATATAAGGAGGAGGAAGAAGAGAAAGAGGAAAGGCTGCATGCAGGGTGGTCAGCACAAACATGAAATAATTGGCAAAAGCACTGAAACACCAAATGAGGTCTGGGGCAAGGGTGGGTGAACTGGCACAGTACTGATGACAACCTAATGGAACCACAACGGTTGTGGCTTTAATGTGAAATTTGTAAGAAAGAGTTAAGAGACGGCACAGAAATAGGACCAGGAGGACACAGTAACAGCAAAAACAATATGCAAGAGCCAATGGATATTAAATCAATCCCATAATAAAGAACACAGAAAGAACCTGAAGTGTAGGGGTGGGGGGGGGGAATTCACAAAGTCAGAGCATAAGCAGCATCAAGGACAAATAGGATTTCTTGAAATATCCACCTCTGAGAGTTCTCATCCTCAATGTTTGTAAGCCCTGTGACAGGACTGCTCAGTTGTTTCCACACTGTATTCACATCCCCTGAATCCAAAGCCCTATTAATCAGGGCTACAGAAGACAGCATCTCTACAGCAACAGATAATTCTGGATGCGTGAGGTTACCCTGCATACAAAGAGGACAACAAATTAATTCCACTTGCTCTTTACAAACTATTGCCACACATAGTAAACAGAATGCAGTAGCTGTCAGAACAAACATGTAACAAAACTAAGGGACAACCTGAATGACACCAGAGTAGAAAGATCATCATAAACAAAGCTAGAACATCAAGTAAGAGATGAAAGTAGAATCTTACAGGGCCAAGTACCTCAAGACTAGGGATTAAACTTCACACTAGAACAGAGCAAACGCCAAAGAAGTTCTGTGAAGGCTCAAGACAGGTTTGTTCCAGAGAACACACTTCATGAACATACAAATCGGTCCCGGCGATCCACAGCATCTTCATGGTACTTACTTCAGGGCTCTGTTGCTGCAAGGTGGCCAGCTCCCTTTGGTAAAGATCTGCAGCAAAGGCATGAACCTCTGGTAACTGGGCCTCTGAATTCATCATTTCTGCCACAGTCTTCTCAGCATCACCAGCTCGAATTGCAGAATTAATTTTGGCTACTGCTGCCAGCTCTGGATGAGGAAAGCAGATAGTTGAGTCTCCATTAATAAGAACACGTTAATTCTATCCAATAATCAGATACCTAACAAGAAAAAGAATAATTCCCCTAGCTGCACAAAACAGTGTTTACATTTAAAACCAGTTCACCTTTCTGCCTGGTTATCAAAGGACTGTTTCATCATTTTGGTCTTCTGATACCAAGAAGCTTCGTAATTGCAAATTTTTGGATGGATGAGTAGTAACAACTTCTTTACTGTCTGCATCTATCCTGCATGAGGCAGGAACAGGCACTTTACAGTGGTTACGCAGTGGCTAACTTTAAAATAGGGCAAGTAAGCAAACAAATGCTGAGCTCCATGCTGAACCAAGTAAGGTACTTCAAAGGTAGCCTCCTAGTTATTAGGCATTCAGTATTTTCCTCTTGTATTCTAAACCCTCTCTCCCCTGATCTTTAGTAATATTGAACTAATTGCTTCTGCATAGCCAAAACTGAACATTCTTCTCCCGAAAAAAAAAAGTCCATATGGTGTCAGAAGTATCCATCGAAAAACAACCATCATGCTTTGCATTTTATTTCCGACCTCATATTTAGAAACAGTTAAATGTTCTGGAGCTCAACCCAAGTAAGGTTTATGTCAATGGTCAGTAGGCAACCTAACTTTCACACCTCACAGAGCAATCAGATTTCCTTCACAGATCCATAGCACAAAATCTCACACATGTATTCCAGAAAAAGAGGCTATTTAAGGTGGACATGAAGTTCTAGGTTTCTTAATATTTCAAATTATTCAAACTGCTGGTCTCTCCAGCAGTATTGCAAGAGATGGATAGAAGCATTACAAGTGACCAGGGCAGTCCTTTCTCTCTAATGTTCTTAGCAGCTGTGAAAGTACTTAAAGAACACTCATAGTGCTTTAAGAGAGACCTCATGTATCCCCACACACACAAATACTGTGCTGTCACATCCTTTCGATCACATCCATGGTTGTTTTCCTGCAATAATTTCTTCTCAACCTTACTTTGCTGATACTGTTGTGCTGCCCTGTTAGCAACATCCACGCCCAACTGCAACTCTTCCTTCTGCAAAGGACCTGCAAGGCCAGCCTGATAAAGAAACCAGGAGGGTGAAACAATGTCAGCTTCTTCACTGCAAGCAGCTCGATAAAAAAATAAAATAACATTATTAGAAAACCCCAGCTTTTTGTTAAAAAAGCATTAATGCCACAGTTTCTGTAAACAAAGAATGCCACATACATGAGGAAGACAAAACTACCAAATTCTCAGTTCATGTGCCCAAAGACCACATGTGTATAACCTGATCCCTTTTAGAGTATTAGAAAAGCAGTCCCACAAAGACATAAACTGCAATGCAGGTATACAGCAAGTGCTTAATATACAGTGGTAGGGTGAAAGTATCACAGGGAAAACTTCATTAATTAGGGCAATGTAGACGTTTCCATACCTCCTGTTTCTGTTGCCTATCATTCAAAAACTGCTTGAAATACCAGTCACAATTTTCTCGTAGCAATCCTCGGAGTCCCAGGGCTGGCAATGTCAAAGCTTCGTACAGTGCTAACGAGTCTCCTCGTTCCAAAGCTAGGTCAATCTTTGATATGGCTGCATGTGCTAGCAACAGGAAATCAGAGTTTTGAGAGAAACAGTAAATGAGGGAAGTCCTATGGTTTATATAACCCACCACTCCGAAAGAAAAAAACTGAGACCTAGTAGATAGCAAGTTAGGTATAATCCAAATGGAAGATTTCCAAATGCAATTGCAAAGCAGTACTTGAAAAAAGGGACTGGAGGTTGGAAATAGTATGCATTACTCAGGATTGAAGAGAGGGGGATTCAGCACGATGGACAATCGATCCATTTCCCAAAGCACAGCAAGAGAACTTAAAATGAACTCAGCTTATAACTATGTACTGAAGACAACAAAAACAAAATACAAAGCAAACTAATAAAAAAAAAAAACCAACACAAAAACACACACAATAAAAGTCCAAACACACCAAAAAACCCAAAAGAAACAAAAAAAACCCCACATCGCCACCAAAAGAAAACCAAAACAAAAACAAATACATGCAAAACAAAAAAACAACCACCCAAATCCAACAGAAAACCAGAACCACCGCCTTCCACTTCTGTTAGCACTGCAGGAAGCGAGGATCAGCACAGGTATTGTTTTTAAGACTGCTATGTTAGCATAATACCTACTGTTCACTTTATTGATGTTTCCCTGAATCTCAGCTTGAGTCAGAAGTTCTTCATACACATCTCTCTCCGAATTTTCTGAGGCAATCTGAAGAGGAAAAACAACTAATCAGTGTTTCTACACTTTCCCTTGCCCTTGCATGTCTTCATGAGAAGGTCAGGGAGGATAACCGTACGTCTACATAGAGCTGTGATAGGTCGTGGATAGGCTACCTCTACACATGCAAAAACGAAGCCCCAGCAGTAAATAGACAGGAAGCAAGCACACTCACATGCTGATGTGTCAGAGCCAGCACGTAGGAAGCAGCTCACATAGCTTAGCATTTGATATAGTGTTCTGAAACAACTTCGACTCTTCCCGAGAACATCAGTCGGTTTTGATTGTCATTTCAGAGTTAGGTAAATGTATTTATATGGTATGAAAACGGAGAGATGGTGCTGCCCGCACTGAAAGGCTGCCGTAAATTGCATACCTCCGTGCACCGTGTTTCAGACAGCTAAACAGTAACACAGCTACCTGGTGCCCAGGGAACGTCCTGGGATACCAACAGGTACACATTCATACATTCTGTGAATTGCCCACAGATTACACTGAAACACAAAATGGCAATGCAAGCAAATAAGTGGTTTGAAAGAAGAATTAATCTACCCTATTTTTAGCATTCTCCATCTTGTCTTGCTTTGCTCTGTAGAGTGTTCCTTGGTAAGTGGATTCCAGCTGATCATCGAGATTTATTAGCATGGCATTAGGGTTCTTCATTGCCATAAGAGTGTCAGCTGGAACCTGACGGTCGATTGCTTCATTAATGGCAATGACAGCAGCATGCACTGCAAAAAAGTCACAGACTGATCGTTAGTCCCAAACACAACATCTCTGCTAAAAATTGACTGGAACGAGAGCAGAAGAATTATCTGGAAATTAACCAGAAAGCAAAAGAATTAACAAAGTACTTCTCATTCCATCCTGGCTTTGTGCTCTTCACAAAAAATGGCAGGCTATTTCCTAGTATGATACTCTAGCTAGTCATATTATCACCTTCCAGAATGAAAAAAATTCATTTTTCATTCCAGAATGAAAAAAAATATACAGAATAGAAAGAAGAAAACTCTCTTCCCAGTCTTAAAGGCCCATCAAAAAGACTGTATGGTCCTAGAACAGGGGTCATTAAAAACAACACCTTTAAAAAAAATTCAATTAAAAAACCCCTAATCAGCTCTTTTGAATAATCACATAAAACAAAACCGGTTTTCCTTACATGCTGCTTCATCCACGGAAAGTTCATTTGCAAGTATTCCTCCAATCTTGCTGAAAGCAGGCATCTGAATACCATACTTCTCCAGTTCAAGCCTCATATTACTGATTTCCTCCTCTGAAAAATAAAGCATTTTATGCAAGCTTTATTACACATTAGGAATAAGCACAGCTATCCCAACTGCTTACAGAAAACTGTAAACATAACTCAGTGGGACAAAATAAATGAAAACTGACAGACACTTTTCACACTTTCCTAAAATCTACATTTCTCTCAGAAACTCATATTGGAATAATCTGTAGTTTTTCTCACTAGAAAACATTACACAGCTGTCATGAGGAGCTGGAAACAAACTCCATCATTCTGAGGAGACTCAACAACGGTTGCCAATAAGTCAGGAAAATGCATAGGCAGTACCTCCGCATTCTTCATCCCACACAGAGAGACTGTGCTGAGAAAAGCAAATGGAGCATATCAAGACATGCTCTTGTTAACCACCATGTAACTCAAAAAGACAGTTGATAGTTTTAACATTTTACAGGTACTATCAACACCTGTTTTGCGGGAAAATAAAGTTTATACACCCTTTTAGTCAGATGCATGCCCTCACGCAGGAACCTCACTAATGCAAAATACAGAATGAAACACTTTTGCAAAAAATCAAGGAACTAAAACCTCGAGGAGGCACTTTGACGTTTGTGCAGCAGATCAGCTGGCAAGCTCTTCAGCTGATGACAGTTTAAACTGTCAAGGGAGGTCAGAACCATTCACCAAATTCCAAACTGACATCTTAAACCATGACAAAAGAAGTTAAGGGACTGTTATTTGTGACAGTAATGATTAGCAAACTCATGGCTATTTTAACAGCCTGCCCAGAAGCACCCAAATCAAACCTTTTTCTTTAATTACTAGAACTCCTTACAACAATTTGTTTCGAACTTAATTTGCATTTAAGATATCAGGTGTAACAATTCTTTAATTAATCCATACAATATCTAGTAGAGTATAAGATAAAGACTGCATACATATAAGCACTTGTCTGTTTGTTGTGTTGGGTTTTTTTGGTTAGTTGTTTTGCTTTTGTTGGGCTTATTTTTTTTACCTGTGAAGTCCACCTTCCCATATAAATCCTGAATCTGGGGGGCAAGACCCAGTTTGAACAGGTACAGGCTGGGAAAGAAAATAAGCAAATAATTAGAACTAGAAGTTTTTCCTTGTGGTGCTAACAACGACAGATAAATTTGTGATACAGATTCAAGAAGCCACTCAGGTAAGCCAATGTAACTGTACATAATCACCAAAGGGGTGAGCTTAACTCTTCTGCCCTCTCTCAACCTTTCCTTGTAAGAGAGATGCAGGAGTCCACTCATCATCTCTGTAGCTCTCCATTGGTGTCCCCCCAGTAGTTCCCTGTATCTTATACTGGGGAGCCCAGAACTGGACATAGTACAGCAGAGGTGGCCTCACTAGGACAGAGGGGGAGAAAACCTCCCTCGACCTTCTTGTTACTCTCTTCTTAATGAGCTCCAAGAGAGCTCATTCCTGGCCACAAGGGCCCATTGCTGGCTCACGGTTAGTTCATCCCCCAGCACTTCCAGGTCCATCTGGGCAGGACTGCCTCCCAGCAGGTGAACCCCTCCCCTGTACTGGTGCAGGGTGTTATTCCTCCCCAGGAGCAGGACCTGCACTTGCACTGGCTGAACTTCATTAGGCTCCCCTCCACCCAACTCTCCAGCCTGTCCAAGGTCTCACCAAATGGCAGCACAGCCTTTTTCCCTGGTTTTCTATCAGCCACTCTTACCAGCTTTCTGTCATCAGCAAACTTGCTGAGGGTACACCCCATCCCTTCATCCAGGTGATTGATGAAGCTGTTGAACAAGACTGGACCCAGAACTGACCCCTGAGGAACACCACGAGCTACAGGCCTCCAAAGACTCTGTACTGTTGATCATAACCCTCTGGGCTCTGCTGTTCAGTCAGTTCTCAGTCCACCTCACTGTGGTGATTTGTGCCTGTTGTGCTAGCTCAGCACAGATCATGGAAATGTAGCCTCTATTAAAACATCCAATTGTATAGGAACATTAAAAATATGCTATTAATGAATATCCATTCCTCTGGTAAACTCAGTTTTAACGTGACTGGAAAATAGAAGGCAATCAATTCTACTTTCTCACATGACCTCAACATGTCAAATATAAGTCTCAAAACTTTATACATTTAAACAGATTGGGGTTTTTTTTCTACTAAACAAAATACAAAAACCAGACAGGAACATTTCTGACCTATGGACTGCCAAAAAAACCTGCATTCTAGAACTTTATTTCTTAATTGAAATATACTTTACTCTAAGTCTGAAATAAAGCACAAGTTTTTATGAGAACATTATTTACTATATTTATATCTATATGTTAGAATAACTCTTCTTTCTTAAGTAAAATTATTTAAATGATACAACCTTGAAGAGGCTCCCTTTGCAGAGAAATTGGCTATGGAATATTTAGCCAAAACGTTTTAACAACTGGAGGAGGTGAAGTAGTGTGGAAAAAGTTACTGGATGAAAACTCGTAACTTCTACAGCCTTAACTACTAGGACTGTTTACACCTATTAACATTTCTCCCTGAATTAATTTTCCTTTCCTAATACACACTCTAGAAAGAGTACAACACCACCAATTGTCCACAATTCGGACAACTGTGAGGGCAGAGGGGAGGAATGGCTAGGCTGTAACAAAGCACGTAACAAGAATACATGCCAGCCAGCCCCTGGCATAGAGTAGCTGCAGCAGTTATCAGAAAGCTGCCAGCAGGGGTGGAACTTTGCCAGTCTGGTTAGTGGCAGCATTCACCACCACAGGTCTGCTCCTCTTGCTCTATAAACTCCAAATTACTTATTCTACAGAGATAAATCATTTTAGATCTAAAGTTGAGATCAAACTCATTTCTAAAAATAATAATTTAATCCACAGCAATCTGAAATATCAGATAACATTCAGATAAATGCAAACCATCTCTGTGGATTTCACACTGGCAACAGATGAAAGTCATTCTTGAGAACTGGAACTGAGCAAGTAACAGATGAAGACTCAAACGTATACAATCCAGCCTTCAATCACCTGGTTAACTCTACATAGGATATCCTTTTTTTAAAAAAATCTCAGCATGTTCCAAAAACCACGTTTGCACTCAAAACCAATGCCAGGAAAAAAAAACCAAAACAAACAACAAAACACACACACAAACTACACCAAATAATTATCCTGTCAGATTGAGAAGTAAAGCATCAACAAAGGAATACTCCCAGTTTTCTTAAACACCAGAATTATATCCTACTTCAGTCTATGCAAGATTTTAAAATGTAAGAGACCCTCCAAGAACAGTTACTGCTTGATCACTTACTGGGGTCATCAAGATAATCATACTTGCAGTACAATGCTGTGACCACACTGGCTTTTATTCAGCGATGTGACTGATCCCTAGATAAATTAACATTTTCCTTTCTCACAAAGACCTTTTACAGCTTCAGGCATTCCTTTAAGCCTCAGCATATTTAGCTCTGCCTTAGCAGAGGGATGGTGAGAACTGAGATGGGAAGGCAGTAAGCACAACATACTTGACTGGTTTTTTTTCCTTCAGCATCTGATTTGGCCACTGTCCAAGGCACGATATTCACTTCATGGATCTCTGCTCTGACCTAGTAAGATTATTCTGCTAATAAATTTGTCCTCATCCAGCCTTCGGCTCAGCCCTCTCCCCTCTTGTCTTTCAGGATTGCAGAAAGATTTCAGAAGCAATTTGATCTCTGCCCAGTATGCCTTACCTGAGTGCATGAATACAGTAGATACAGCGCGGCATGTTCTTGCGATCGTAGATATCTGTAGTTTCTGGGTAGAATATCTAAAGGTAAAACAAAGTTAGCAGTCTGAATTAAACTTCCTCTATACAGTCAAATCACAAAACTGTGATAAGCCCGGTTCTTCTGCAGTGCATTACTAAAACAGCCCACAGAGCAAACTCTTCAAGATTTTCTGCCCTGGCCCAACATTGCTCCTCCTTTACATGTCAACCCTTCTTTTTGTTTCTACCAGCCAAAACCAGAGCTCCCCATTTCCTATATACATTCTACACACAGGGATGAGTATACCCTTTCTTCTGTATGTCCACTGATATACTGGGTCAGGAGGTATTAGTGAGGCCTTTGGTACAAGCCACATGATGAAAAAAATGTTTTCTGAGATTTAACTGCACATGCAACACAGAAATTACCTTGGGGAGACCAATCTCAGCCATGGCATTCAGCCACTGGATTACGTTATCCGTGTGCCGAAAGTGGAGACCGGTTGCCTGAAACAGAGGCAGAAACAAGGAGGGCAGTAAAAACCAAGTATCACAGCTGTCGAGAACAGAGGGGAGGTTCATTAGATGGACAGTGAAAACAGTACTCTTAGAGAAGATGAAGTCAGTAGTGTTCCATATTCTATGTATGGCAAGTTCTTTCACAAGTGCAAGCTCAGATAAAGCTGAGTGCATCCCACCTCACTTAACCAGTGTTCTAGTGAAGAGGGATTTTCTCAGGTGATGCGAATATGAACTAACTTTGCGCACACAGAGGTGCTGTGAGCAATTCTCCTAGTTTAAATGTCTACCTAAAGCAGTACCTATGGCCAACTGCTCTCACCTTGTATCTAGTCTGCTCCCTGTCATAGATTTTTTTCACAGAAACCACTTTAGGGGAGAAGAAGTTCCCAAGTTTGGCCAAGTAGACTCCATTTCTCAATCCTTCTTCCAGCTCTGTTGTGGGAGGCAACTCCTCATTCAGACAGGCCTCCATCCATCTGGAAGTGCAAGACAAGCAAAGTTGGTCACAAGTATATTTCCAGTTTGTGAACACACCCCGTGCTAAACAAGTTTCATGCTGCTACTGCTGTCATACTCCAGCACACTCGTTACTTAGCATCACAGGTTGTGAATACAGCACTTCCACACAGTCTGTGTCATTAAAATGGTGGGCAGTCACACTTCACACAAAACATTAAGAAGTACAGACTCCAGTAGCCAGAGTTTCACAAGCACTTAAGATATCATTTCACTATCACGTCTCTCCTTCAGCCTAACATTTAGCAAGTACTGATCTAGACACAGTGGCAAACCTGTCTTTTTAACCAACTTCAATCTTACTCTTCAGTACAGGCCTATCTCACAAGCATTTCTTATTAAGTTTTTGCTAGTTACTAATCCCTGACTTTGTTTTCCTATTGTGAATTCTAAAGCAGACAGTTATGCTTACAGCCTCATTGCTGCAAGAATACTCATGACTCGACAGCTTGATGTCACCGCTGCTTCTTAGTTATTCAGAGTGTTTTCAGTATCTGCATCCCTCTCCAGACAACACAGGAATATGTAAAGTCATTTCAACCAAAAATCTCCCTAATATTCCACAGCTGCTTATGATAAACTACTTACAATCCGTTACAGTCCCCAAATCACAGTTCTACCAATTCTTCCATCTGAATGCAACTACTCATCTCCAGACGCCATCCCCTTCACCCAAAAAAGCCTTTTCCTCACACTCTGCCTCTCTACAGCTACAAGTTACACAGCAGAGGTGACACCTTCACAAAGCTAACACAAGCAATACAAAGGTGCCACAAAGCTTTTCAATGAGGTTGACCCACTAACTCATCAAAGAAACGGGTCAGCAACGAGACGTCTCTTACAGACACAGCGATGGGCATTTTGGGAGAAGCTACACACTGCTTGAGAACTGGCCTTCAGGAGAATCAACAGCAATAGACAGCTTTATGTTATGTCTTCTGCAGGAAACAGGCAACACAACAGTTTCTTCCAGCTTCTGCTGGCTTCTCATACTCTAGCTGTCTCATTCACTTCCAGTCTTTCCCAACCACCCAAACAAGAAAAAAAATCCTAATGATTGCCTCATGAAACTCTTCTCGAGATGTACAACATGACAATTTTAGCCTCTGCTCTGAATGTCCAGATTACAAAGGTTCTACGAGCAGAAACCTGCAATTGGCAAAGGAACAGCTGTTTGGAACTGACGAGACAAACTACACAGAGGAGACCTGGCCCAAGCACTACTGACAAAATGGGACAACTGTAACACTATGTGGATGGGTTCAAAGAAAGAAAAACTTCCCCCTCCTCAAAATAGGGGAAACTGCACAAATTATGATGTAGCCTTTTTATTCTGGAAAATATCAAAACACTATTTTGAAAGGTAAATAAAAATGACATTTTCAAGCCTGAGGTCTCACACATTATTTGTGGGTTCTACTCACTTTCCTTGATAGCTGAGAGAAGTCAGAGGACCGATTTATATGTCCTTTGATAGCACTGACTAACTGGAAATAATAATTAGTCTCACTGTGTGGGTTTATTCAAAAACTCATAGAACAGCCCAAGGTAGAAAACACCTCAAAAGACCATCTGGTCCAACCTCTCCCAGGAAAGGCAGACTAGATGGGATTATCTAGAACCCTGTCCAGTTGCATCTTGGAAGCCTTTAGTGATGGGGACTCTACCACATCCCCAGGAAGTTGTTAGGAGTGGTTGATCGTTCTCACTGCAAAAAAAAACAAACCTCTTGTATGAAGGTACCTCTCCTGGAGCTAGTTGCACCCATTGCCCTTCATACTCTCCATGTGGCTCCTGGTGAAGAGAGAGTGTCTGTCCTCTTTGTGGCTGCCCTTTAAGTACTGTAAAGCTGTGATAAGGTCACCCCTGAGACTTCCCTTCTATGGGTTGAAAAGGCCCAACTGCCTCAGTGCTTCCATATAGGGCAGGTCCTCCAGCAGTTTGATCATTTCCACAGTTCTGGTCTGGACTCTCTATTCACACAAGAAAGTCATCAGCCACCAAACGTGAGATGATGAGCAGCCATGTTCTCTCCCATCTTGTCTTTGAGCTCCTTGCCATCTAACTCGGAAAAACTCAGAAGACTGTTTGTGCAAAGCCTGTAAGGTACAGAAACCAGATAGAACCCGAAGGACATGTTCCAGGAGTAAGGAACAGAGTCAAAATACAAGTTACAGAAAGCAAACCAGTTCAACAAGTTTTGACAGGAGTTCAGTATTCAATGGGAACATCTTACAAATGTAATGCAGTAAAGAGATGGGACTGCAGAAGGCATCAACTCAGGACACGTACGAGGAATAGGTGGCGGGGGCTACATGACAGAGAGTTCCAAATAAGTTATAAATCAAAATACCTGTATTAGAGAAGTTTCAACAAGGCAAAGGATACTCAGTCCCTCCAGTTCAAGTCAAAAGTATTAATAATCTCAGAGAGTCTCACAGACCTCACATTTAGTATTTCAGGTAGAGTACACTAAAACAGTGACTATTTTGAAGCAAAAAATGTACATATAGGAAGTTGCTAATCTGAGCCTAGTTTAGCCTGGAAAGCATTAGCTTTCCTGCAAGCTTCTCAACAGTCTCCCATAGTAACAGACTGAGTACCACCCTTTCTTTTCTAATGTGACATAAATACAGTATTATGTGACTTCGACTGTCGTATTTCCTCACATTAACTTTATAACTAGGAATGCAAATACTTAGCTAAAGAGATTAAAAATCAAGCTAGTTGCCACTTCTTGAACAGAATGTTCCCAAAGGAGCCTCTACTGCAAATGAAGGATTGTGGATTTCAGACAAACTGGGAGAGCACTTTCAATGCCAAATGAGACACCATTATATTGTGGAGCCCAAGAAAAATGGGGCTTGCAACCCAAAGCAGCATAGAGAGCTTGGAAAAGCTACAAGTAGTGTTTACCAGAAGAAAAGGCTTCTGGAAACATCTCACCAACTTCTGTACATGAGCTACAAAAATAAATTATTCTGCAAATGACTGCTTTCCTGGGTTTCACTGCTTTCCTCTCAAAAAAAAAAAAAAAAAGCCCCTTAATTCTTGAATTTTAAGTTCTAGAAAAACACAGCAGTGAAATGAGTGACAGAGAAAACATGACAGAAGTTTAGTAATTCTGGGCCACTGTCCAGAAGATACTGTAAAGCAAGCAAGTCAAACTATAATTCAAGATCACTCCTCTTCCTCTATCCTACACTGCTGCATTTCCTGTGCTGCTGCAACCCAACCTTCACAGAATCTCTGAGGCTGGAAGGGACCTCCCGAGATGTGTACAACAATTCCCCAAGGAGCAACAAGTTTCCCCATTCCCCGAGTGGGGCAAGAGCTTTCTGTATCACCACTTGCATGCCTTAAAGCATTACAACCAAAGACTTCTGAGAGGACATAGAGCTACTCAAACCCTGGAAGAGCCCAAATGTTAGCACTAGGGTTCAAAATACCCTCCCAAGAACCTTAGTGGGACACAACAAGAAAAAAAACAAACATCCCCCTAGGGTCTGGCCTAGGAAGACCCAAAATGAAAGTGGAAGGGATGTGAGGCCTAATCTTTTAATGCCTCACCAAAGGACATAGAGGCAGCGAGTTCTGTTTAAGCATCTCCGTGAAGTATGATAAATAGCTCATAATTAGGACATAGCTGTCTCAACCTAGTCATACTTGTTTCAACAGGTTCCTAAGTGGGTGTTAATGTAACTACAAAACGAGAGTAATTTACATACAGTAACACTCCCACTTGGTGCAGCATTGCTTAAACATTTGCCAGGCCAGAGGACAAAGCCATGTTTTCAGAGAGCATCAGCTTTTATATTTAAAACACTCACACTCATATTGAAATGAACACCTGTCACCCTTAAAGGGCAGAAATAAACACAGGATTTCCAGATCGGCAGAAGGAAAACACTCAGAAAAAACTCTTCAATCAAATGTCACAACATGACTGCATAGGTAACGTTAGACTCTCCAATTTCACTGAAGATAGCTTGAATTAAAATAACAACTGCAACTCTCAGTCAGTCCTACTACTATGAAATGCAGATCTCCTTCCTAGAAAAGATCCTTGAATTCAGAATTTTGTTTCAAATATCAACATGCATCTACTACCATCAGCTGCAACTCAGAGCCAAGCCTTCCTCGAGAGGACACAGCGGTAAGAAAGGAACATCACCTATTTTCCAGCAGCCACCCTCTCAACCAATGCAGTCGTCAAACTGCAAAAGGGAACATTATTAGCAGGACTGGGAAAAATTAACATAATTCATCCCAGCTACCAACTTAACTCTCCCCCAGAACAGCATTATCAAGGATCGCAACGTCTTATATTTTTCAACTGTATCAGGCCAAATTTAACCAGAATTGGAGTTTAGACGCAGAAGAAACTTCACTTTGATCACATAGCACATTTTGCTCTTACACTTCCAAAAACGTTCCAGTCTGGCTAACCCTGAAATGATGGAAAAAAAGAGCAAAGAGAAAAATTTACTCTTTTTCAATAAGACCGATTATAGATAAGCGTGAGGAAGAAGCCCCCTGTTTTGTCTGTTTGATGGTATTGCTGGGGGATCTCTCCTTACCTCATTCCACAAGTCTTTCAGCATATTATCTGTCCCCTGTCCAGCTAAGGAGGGGAGGGAGAGCAGCTTGGTGGCCACCATGACAGGAGAAGAATCCTCTGTGAAACCCAATCCATCCTATCCACTAAACCCATAAAGGGCTGCAGAGCAGTCAGACGAGGAAATTACATTTCCTGCATGTGCAGAAACAATTTGCCCAATTGTGGGCAAGCAGTTCTCTCTGAGGATGGGGAGATGCAGGGAAGTTGTCCCCCAAGCCACTCCTGCCCCAGACAGCCCACAACATGCCATAAATCATGCAACACAGCAAAACATAAAGGTGAACACTGGACAAAGAAAGCACACTCCAAAAAGAAAGAAAACAAAAAGCAACCAACCAACCTACCTTGGCACTCTCAGATCCAGTGGAAGATGACACACTGCTGCAGAAGGCATTAAATATAGGAAGGCATTTAGATATAGGAAAAGGCAGAAGCTTTAAACCAGCTGAGGGTAAAAGACATCATCTTCAGGAAGGACCTTATTTGGGGAAGATACGGAACAGGAATTGATCAAAGCTACTGTACTGAGCAAAGTGAAAGTAGTGATGAGCAAGTGAAAAAAAATAATTATTACAGCACGAAGCTGAATAACATGCATTGGAAACAAAAACAAGCTTGAATTTGATGTACTGGAAACAGGAGATTAGAGATGGGAAGCAAGAGATACAACCATTTGACCAGAGTAATAATCTAGCAAGAAGCAAAAGCTGACATAACTGTCTAGGTACAGGTGACAAATGTAAAACTGCACAGAGAAAAAAAGAAGCAGTGTCAGGGCACACCTACAAAAGATAGATCTCTGACTGCAGCAACAGACTCCAGCTGCTTCCCTCACGTTCTGAAGGCCGACGTGTCTCAGCAAGCAGGTTCAGCCCGGCTGCCTCACAGAGAATGTCCCCACCCTCCATCCCAAGGAAAAGAATAAGTAATTTTTACCAGGTTAGCAAACTGGCTATCAGAGAATATTGAATCACTCTTAACCAGTAACCAACGTGAGTATTCGCAAAAGCAGGAGTCTCAACTAGACAAAGACAATAAGAAACAACAGCTAGAAGCTGAAGCAGGAAAAACTCTCATTTTATTCCATCGGAATGATCCATCTCAATATTGGCTGACCTCTTACTGCCTGAAGCCTCAAAAAAAATTAATCAACATTAGGATACCTTTATGGTCTAATTCTATCAAATGCCCTAATGCTGATACAAAATTCATATTAAATTGTCTGTTAAAACAAAACAAAACAAAAAAACCCAAACACACACAAACCCACCAACACCACTGTCATAGTACACACTGCTGATGTACAGGCTTTTTACTTTAATACCTTTAAGGAGTACCTCGGAAAGACTGAGTTTCTCTCTCCTCCTTTCAGTAGTTTTGATTACAAGGTAAAATACCAGTTCTGTCCACAAGAAAATAAATGGAAATTTCACACCTGACCTACCAAAGACACAATTAAAACTGCAGCATCAGAGACCCAAAAACGTTAATTTGTTTCAGTTTTTGGCAAGTAATTAACTACTTTCACAATCCCCGATATCTACATTTTGAAAACAAAGACCTGTAGCATAAAGCTCCTTATGAACATGGGGACAAGCTCATTTTAGTGGAGAGAAGGTGGTTTCAAAGGATTTCTGACTTGGTATCATCATCCTCAAGCAATGGAATTTGCAGTATCTTATTCATACAGCTGCTGTAACAGGAAAATTTGGCAAGAATCTGGTAGTAGGTAGAAAAATTGTGAGGAGAAGGAACCCTCTGTCAAACTGAGTTTCAGTGATCACAGTATGAATGCCTCTCAGAAGGTGGAAACAAGCCAGTGAACACTACTAACCAGCCATTCAATTCATACTACAAAAATACAAACTACTTCAGAATACCAAGCGTTCCTCTCAGAACAACAAAACCTCAAGAAAGAAAAACCACCCCCCTTCCCTAACTGCCCAGGGAGCCTGCTCACCCCTGGGGCCAATATTTGCACAGCAGACCATTTCCCCCACCTCCTCCAGCATCCTGCACCGACACACAGATCTCAAACATCATCATCTTTTGCGTGACAACTCGTCCTACAGAAACAGGGCTTACAAAAGCAGACTGGAGGACACCAGCATATTCCAGACAGCGGGAGACCCAGCTAAAGGAAGACATCAACAATACTTATTTAGAATTCCATTCTTCAAAGAACATATTCAAATCCATGGGGGTGGGGGAAGCTGGCTTCCACAGTGCTGTAATAATCAGCATCCTGGGAAACAAGATCATCAGCAGGAGATGTAGTGTTCAAGATCAGCCCCTTGAAGTCTTCCAAACCCAGTAACTCTGAAATCACACCTGTGAACACAGAGGGCTTTGCTCAAATCAGTACAACATACTAAGTCAGGTAGTATTCCAAATACTAAAATTACACCAGTAATTACCACAAAACAATTAGAATTGTAATTTGAAATATTCTCTTGAGCAAGACCTTTTTCCTAAAGCACATTTTGACTATCCATTGGTTTATAATTTTCTACCCTAATTATCTAAAGCAGCATTTTTAATTTCAATTTCAATTCAAATAGTATTGAGAAAACTAACAAGTTAAAATAGAAATTTAAATCTTTGTCACCTGAACCTGAAAAGAAAAAGCTCTGGCATTCAATTGAGATCTAAAGCCAGTGTCTATTGAACCTGAAAGGTGGAAGATGAATGCAGTTACACCCCTGTACCAACAAACATAGCAAAATATGCCAGACCTCAAAGAAGGGGGAAGCAGATTCTATTAAAAAAAAATGAAAACAAAACAGGTTTTACTCAATCTCATACTCACAAGCACCAGAACAGTCTCATTATCTGCAGTTTTATTTTAAAGGTAACAAAAAGCAAAGAAGCTATTAACATAGGTCAGATTTTTCCCAGTCATTGAATTTCCCACCCCACCAACATGCAGCTGAACTAGAGATTGTACTGATACCCTGGCACTCAAACCCCCCTCGCCTCAAAAGTAAATGCGAGGTTCCCCTTTGTTCCATTGCAAACACTGACAACACCAGGTTAAAACTGCCTTAGCTGCTCTTGCTGATGGGGATTCTGTCACATTAGCCATGTTTGCCAAAGGTTAGCCTTAGCTTTCAGGGGGTACCAACCAAATAACCCCGAGGAACTGAATCATCACATATGCAAAAATCTTTGTCAAGGCACATTGAACCTTCTGTTGCCAAAGATAATTGCCTTGATCACTTACCATTAGATACTGAATAGGTTTAAATGATTGGAAGATATAGCATCACTAAAGTTGTACTTGAAAAGTTAAGTTGATTTCTTGCAAATAAGTGTTTTTAGTAAAACTGTACAGTACCTGATACTCAAGAACTGTTAGGTGACAACTACTCACTTAGGTTATTTTGGGCTGCTCTCTTCTCGCATTACATGGAACATTCCTTCAGAAACCACCCTCCAAACAGCAAAACCTAGGTCTCCAAATTGAATTCTGTATAAACAGACATTTATCTCCTCCTGGCCCGCCTTTCATTACTATTTCCAGTGAGTCATAAAAAAAGCATTCAGAGTGAGGCAAAGATGGTGGTTCTCCACCACTATCCTCCCCCCAACACCTCTCTCCACCCACTTCTCAGAAAAATATAGTTCTGAATGTGCATTCCAAGACACTTCCAGTCCAGACAGTCTCTCCCTGCCAGCTGCATGAGGTCATCAACGAAACAGTAAGGGAACTGTAGAGAAATATCTCAAGTCTAAGTAGCAGCTGTTAAGAAGCCCCAGATGAAGCAGTGAGAGCTAAACAGCAGTTATTTCAACTTTTGATAATAAAATATCATTTATGAACATTCATTATTACAATCTAACATGGGACTTCAATCATATCTCATAGAATCATAGAATGGCCTAGGTTGGAAGGGACCTTAGCGATCATCTCATCCAACCTCCCTGTCATGGGCAGGGAGCCTCTCAACTAGCCCAGGTTACTCAAGGCTCTGTCCAGCCTGGCCTTGAACACCTCCAGGGAGGGGGCAGCCACAACGTCTCTGGGCAGTCTGTTCCAAAGTCTTGCCACCCTCGTACTGAAGAATTTCTTCCTAAATTCTAATCTAAATCTATTCTCCTTCAACTTAAACCCATTTCCCCCTGTCCTATCAGTCAAAGCTCTTGTAAGAAGCTTCCCCAGCCTTCCTGTAGGCTCCCTTCAGGAATTCGAAGGCAGCTATTGGGTCCCCCCCGAGTCTTCTCAAGACTGACCAATCCCAGCTCCCACAGCCTGTCCTCATAGCAAAGGTGCTCCAGCCCCTGGATCATCCTTGTGGCCTCCTCTGAACGTGCTCCAACAGATCTATGTCCCTCTCATGGTGGGGACACCAGAGGTATTCGAGGTGGGGTCTCACAAGAGCAGAGTAAAGGGGGAGAATCACCTCTGACAATATCTGACAATAGATTATTTCTCTTGTGACTCTGCAACTGTAAAAATCCGATCATGCTTCAATATTACTAATGATTTAAAAAAAGAAAAAGAAAGCCTCACTCTAAAATTAGAAAACAAAAACAGGCTATATCCAAAAAGAAGTTACACATTTGCAATAAAACACAGGCAAAACAGTCAGACATCATTCAAAAGACTGAGCTTGCCTCCCATCAAAGTCTGAAGACCTCATCAATAATAGGAACACTTTCTTAGCTTCTACATTACAGTCTAAGTTACTACAGATGTTTTCTAACCATAACTAATTACATCTTTGCATCTTCTCCAGCGTGCAACAATGACAAGCAATTATTAAAGAGGGGACCATTATGATCTGGTGCCTTAAACATTCTAACTACAGACTTGGTTTCAGATCCAGCCTGTGAACAGTTTTAAATCTACTGCATTAGCTTCTCTTTTTCTGTTACTTGCATAGTTGCAATAATTTCCTATGTTTCTGAGGTAACAGAGTTAATTGCTCATAAATCACTGAAGGCCACTAAACCCACAACAATCCTCTCTTTTTATTTGAGGGACTCCCGCATTTCATTACAATTCCCAGTGTGTTGAGATATACAATTAAACAACGCAAAAATACCAAAATTCTTCAGCTGCAGCTCTGGTTCATACCACCAGGACTTTATTTTCTGCTTAAACATGCAGACAAGTCATCCCAGTCAAAAAAATTGTCCCCTACTTTAAAGAGAGAGAGCAGGGAAATTAATTCTTAGAGAAAGAGTCAATGGGAAAGACCCTCCAGACTTTACCACACAAGCACAAACTACCAGTTTCTCTCAAGGGTTTACACTAAACCATTTTCCAATCTGTCAGATCGCAGGCAGTACACACCTCAATCCTAAAGAGATTAAATCAGCAATGAAGAGCAAGCAGCATCCTTTCCTTGCTTAACAGGGGACACCTACGAGAAACCCAAAAAAGGAGAAAACCACCTACTTGGTCAGATTCCACCCTGGTGCATACTGGAAGAAACACAATGCTCAAGTAAAATGGAATCAGATGCCACATATGTGGACACTAAAACGTTTACACCAAGCTAAGGTGTAACTCAGAATGAAAACATTTCCTGCTATGCCAGGGGAAAAGCATGGTACCAAGCAAGATAGATAAGGAAACGAGAGCCAATATCATTCCAGTTTCCAAGTTGGAGAACTTCAAATAGTTCCCAGTGGAAGACAAAGCTTGAAAAAAGCCTTTGACAAATTGACAAGTGCTAATTTAATCATTAAAATGCTACAGCACCCCCAAAAATAACCTATATAGGGAAAAAAAAATAAAAGGAGTTATCATGAAGAATATAACAGTGCAACAGCCTGACTTCTAGATAAGGACCACAAAAAGAAATTCTCTTGAGTTGCTTCTACGCTAGATAAGCACACCCTTACCCTTGTGTGAGCACAAGCTGCTATGTCACAGCGCTTCTTACAGTTTTATCTGCACAGCCACAGCTTTTCTGTATAGGCTACTGTGATTTGGAGACAGACAAAAAAAAAAAAAAAGAAAAAGAAAACAAACAAAACAAATCCCAACACACAGCAAACGGCCAAACACAGAACACTGAACTTGAATTTTAAATTGAGACATGACTGATTGAGATGTCTCAGTTACACTACTGGCAAAGAAATCAAATACAGAAAATCTCAGACAAAGGACATTAATTTCAAATATAATTCTCTCTTACAGTTCTAGTTTAGTTGTTTCTGTTAAATAACCTCCTTTCCAACAACAGAGCCAAGAGCTCTCTTTCGGCCAGTACTACAAGTAATTAAAATAAAAGAAAAATAACCAAAACACAACACATACCACTAAACATTCAAAGGACAATTTACATAAGACTGCTCATCAAGGAAAAAACCAATCTTGGAAGTAGACCGTGAAATCAAACCTTTCTGCTCTCAGTTGTGTATCGTAATTATTAAACTAAGAAGTCTGCCCTGCTCCTTCTGGTCATTTAATCTTTAACTCTTAGGCAAAGCAGTATAGCTTCAACTACTGGAGTCAGGAATTTGCAGAATCAGAGTGGCAGGGGTTGGAAGGGATCTCTGCATCTAGACCAACCCCTTCCAAACCAGGTTCACCCAGAGCAGGTTGCACAGGAATGCATTTCAAAACAGGGTTTTGAAAGTCTCAAAAGGACAACCTCTCTGGGCAGCCTGCGACAGGCTCTGACACCCTCACAGAAAATAGGTTTTTCCTCATGTTGAGGTGGAACTCCCCGAGTTCCAGTTTGTGCCCTTTGCCCCGTCCTGTTGCCAGACACCACTGAAAAGAGACTGGCCACATCCTAGAAAGAGCCTGCAAGTGATGGATCTGGGGCTCCTTCAATTGTGGACAACGACTACAGTGCAACTCATCTCTCTCCCTGTAGCCCAGCATTTGCTGCTAAAGATTTCTGATTCAAAGGGAAAGGTTACTTTGACATAGAATCAGATCTTTATTATTACTTCAAACCCCATAACAATTTTATGTCCATACAGATTTGTATCTGATAGTAACTAAGCAACCTCTGTGAATCTTTATTAGTGACAATTCTTATAAAGCACCTAAAATACTACAGCATAAAAAAAGCACTCCCTGCCCCTTCAGAAGTATACCACACATTTTTGGTATGACGGAGTCAACTATTAAAATCCTGTAACAGAAACCCTGACCTTCACCCAGCCCTGAACCTGTACAAACTCAGCATTTCCTCACCAATAGTATCACCACAGCAAAATACATCTGTCTTGGTTGGGGAAGAATTTACCCAAAATTCATCACCCAGACAGTAAAAGTTTTCTGGCTTTTAAACCATATCATATTTTGGAGAACAAAGGCAGACTGAAGTATTCATTGAGCCGTGACAAAAGGTGCTGTTGTCCATTCAAAATGCTTTTATCAAAGTTCTGTACCTTGTAACTGCTCCAGAAGTCATTTTCTGTGGGACACACATTGGCTAGTTTGCTTAGATCTTTAAGGAAACAACGAAAGTCTAAGCTCACAATCCATTTCCTGACCAATTACAAAATGCAGACTGAAACACTAGGCCCTCAAAAGTGTTGGGGGCAGGGGAGTCACCAACACAAACCTTACCTCACCTCTTTTTCTTTAATCTTGTTCTTGAAAACTTGCCTCAATCTCAGCTTCAAAAAACCCATTTAAATTTCAAGTTAAAAAAAAAAAAAAAACCAACACAAAACTCAATTTATACAAAGGCATGAAAAAAAACCCCTGTCCTGAAGGAAACAGTAGACAAACTAAACTGTCTCATTCCTGTTCTGCACATAGAGCAGAGGTTAAAATGTTTGCAAAAAGATTTTTAAAATACCAACAGTAAGGTTTAATGCATTCGTTTTTGATATTGATTCTTTTTCCTTTAATAGCAGAAACACAGCACCTGCTGCATTCTGAGCATAACTTCATTAATCGTCTGAATGAAGAAATACAGCACATGTACATGCTTATTAAACATGCAGATGACAAAAGCTACATACACACTGCAGGATGGAAGCAAGATCAAAACTGTTTCAACATGTCAAACAAAGATTAGGGACAGTAAAATCCAGCAGGACCAGTTGAAAGGCAAGACACTCAGGAAAGCACGAGACTGAAAACACAGGATGAGGAACGGACTGCAGCACACACCTTCAAGGAAAAGGATGACAGCTCAGCAGAACTACTAGGTTATGAAAATCACAGAATCACGACTGTCAGGGGTTGGAAGGGACCTAGAAGATCGTTTAGCCTAACCCCCCTGTCAGAGCAGGACCACCTAGACCAAGTCACACAGCAACATGCAGACACCATGACAATGTACAATACCAGCATATCAGACACCACGACAATGTACAATACCAGCATATCTATCAGGGTACATAAAATAATCCTTGTGCCACTATAATGCATTACCATGCCATTATGCATGATGGTAATGCCCCCGTTAGAAAACTTGTCTGTTTTGGCAGTGCCCTTCCAGAGAGACACAGAGCAAGTGAAGTCATAACAATCCAGGCAGAGTACTATAGATCTATTAAATGGGACACCTGGAGAAAGACAAGTGAGAGGGAAATACATTGTTCCTACGGACGTTTGTAAAAGGCTGCAGTTAAGAGGAAGGGAATAACCTGTTCTTCGAGTCCACTGACAAATAGTGAGGTAAAATTGCACCAAGATACGTACAAGACAGACAACAGGAAGAGCCCATCCAGTGCTGGGAATACTGGAGCACTAGAGCTATGGAGTCCTTGTCATAAGAAGTCTTTAAGAACATGGTAGATAGAAAGCACATAGGGGTCAGCTGCTTTGTTTGGTTTTGTTTGTTTGTTTTTCAAAATGAATCTATATAGCCACTAAGAAACTCAAACAAGAGGTAAATTGCATCCAAAATATTCCCCTTACTAAATACCACAACTTCTTTTAAGGCATCAGCAGTTTCAAAGCCACCTATTCTTACCTCTTAGCTTCTTCCAGATGACAAAGGTATTCATAGGCAACATTCTGGCGTCGTCTTTCATCCATTTCTTCTGCTGTTAACCTCTCATTATCCAAGACCGCTGCAAATAGTCAAAACACATTCTCAGGTGGCTGAAGATCGAATGTAACTGAATAGGTACACAAAAATCAGATCCAACCTTTCCCATGGAAACTAATCACAGGCTTTATTCGATTCAGAAAAATGAAGGACCAGGTATATCTGTTCTCTACAAGCAAGGGAAGAGCTTTCTTATCCTTCCTTCCTTCTCATATAAACTTGACATCTTCCCTCTTTCAGATTTCTCAATTTGTCTCTGATCCAACTTCTGCAATCTCACAATTTCTTCCTTGATTTTCTTTTCTTCTAACACCCTCTTTCTCAAAAGCACGTGACCACGTGTTCCTCCATCTATCCTTTAATTCTGGTAATCGAAAATTAAGGAAGGACACCAATATATATTAATATCACACAATCCCTTCTGCATCTTTATAGTCCACCTCTAAAACGCTACTCACAATCCTCATCTGCAAAGGGAATTATTCAGACCCACAGACTTTGTGTCATATGGACCAACTTGACAAATAGGAAATGTCTCATACCGTTATGAATCCTACGTTAGCTAGCTCCGAAAACCCCTTCAATAAATACACACGAGTGAGGTATCAAACAAGATCTTGGTTCAAACCGCAAAGGGTCTCTTAGAAACCAGTCTGGAGTACAGCATCTTGCTGGTTACTCCCACCCCTCCCGAAGTTACAGGTGCCGCAACCTGTCCCAAACCGCGCCGTAACGCCCCACCAGCAGAGGAACAACTGACCCCCTCCCGACTGCCCAGTTCAATCCTTCCAGCCGAGGGTCGAGCACCTTCCTCCAGCACTCCACCTGCCGCCGCCCGCCCTGCTCAGCCCCGTGCAGCCTGACCGGCCGTCGCTTACGACACCTCCCAACCGCAGCACCGCGTTTCCC
>JANHGL010025062.1:6364-24962 GCA_024611195.1 Ceyx melanurus | reverse complement strand
TTCCAGACCCTCCTGGATCTGTTCCTGGGTGACTTGGTCTGGGTGCCCCTGCTCTGGCAGGGGGGTTGGACTAGATGCTCTTCTAGGTCCCTTCCAACCCCTGACACTCTGTGATTCTGTGATATTGTTAGTTGTGTCAGGTGGTTGGAGGAAGGCAGGAAAACAACTATACTGACAACCCATTTTACACCTCTATATAAAGATAAAAAGAAGGCAGAATTTCAACAATTCACTACAGCCTAATACTTCTTAAGAGCCCAAACTGAAATAAAAGGAGGAGTCTGTGTTTTTTTACAATAAATGGTTGTGGTTTATTTCTCAAACTGTTGAATAATAGGCAGTTACCTTGTGCATTCTGTAGTTGCTAGATTATATATTTCTGAATTTATTATCTGAATGTCTCGCATAGAAAACATATTGCAGAGTGTTAGCACTCCTGCTAGTCACTCTGATGGTAATTTTTTCAAGAATAAACCCTAGGGTGGGTTTATTAGATGAGATTATTCATGACTTATGTGGAACATATCTTGGTTTTTTGCCCTAAAACAACTCCCACTTTCTACAGAGGACAGGCTAAAATGTTGTTCACATTATGTTCATAGGGATTTGGCTGCAAAGATGATTTTTTGTGGTGCAAGGAAGTGTGTTACAGAGCAGCTGGATAGCCTTGGCTGTGACCTTTTATGTGAATGGGTAGCTCACATGTACCCTGCCTGACCTGCTGCTTGCAAATTCATCCTAAAAACCCCTTTATTTTCAAAAAGGGATTTTGAGCACATGTCCATTGTCCAGTATCCTGTCTTTTCTCTTTAATAAGTAAATAATTCAGTCATACACAGTGTTCAATTGCACTTCTTATCAGTGTAGGATGGGAACCCTGACTATATGTGGGCTGACACCCTCCAGTGAAGGTAAATTATGATGCAGAGATTGATGGAGGTAAAAGATTAATGCTCAGGAGATGCAGAAGGTAGCAGAAGGAAGGGGGCAACCACAGTGTTTTCTTTCATGTTGTTTCTCATGCACTGGAAATGTTTTGAGGATATACCAATGTTTTGACAGAAGGTTTTCTTGCAGGTTGCCTGTGGTCCAGTATTTTCATAAACTGGGGGAAAAGTATCTAGGCATATTCTCTGGGTGGGAAGGCAAGCCCCATAGCTCAGTACTTATGTCATCCACATGCCTTTTATTTATTTTTAGTAAACAACTCTCTTCTGCTTCAAATTAATATCCTGATTGAGTTGTTGATACAAATGTTGAACTATTTAGCATCAAGTTACCAGCAGCCAGCATGACAAGAAATGGTGATAGGAGTGTTCCTGCCAGTGACTTGCATTCAAGTATCTGATCAGAGCCATATCACAAAGGCTGGGTATTGTTCTCCAGGTTAAAGATTCAGTGAGTTCTTGAGTATGGATATTAAGATTTTCTCAGTGGCAGTGGTTTTCAGATAATTTTAAGTTCAGACAAGAATCAGTAAATCAGGAAAGTGGGTAATGTGCAAGAGAAAAACTCTGAAAACAGCATATATTGTGTGTGTGTGTGTCTGGTATAGGTGCAGTGATGCAAGAAATAATGAGTACAAATTAAATACTAATACTTGATTCTTGCATTGCTGGAAATATTGCTGAAGTCTACCAGGTTACCTTTGAAAGTGCCAAGGTATTGTGCATTGCTAAGTGCCTTATGTCATGTTTAATCTCCTGCCCTCTCAGAGGTAGCTCTTGTCTGTGCTTATGCTTCCTTTGGTTCTTCTCTCAATCTCTTTTGCTGAGAATAAAAGACTAGATATTTGGGCCTGACTCAGCAAAATGCATTAGCACATTTAACACCAAAGTGCTTTTCTAGGGAAAGAATTGCCTGATTTTTCCTCCAAAGCAGGGAGGCAGTCAGTTCTTCAGTGTACTTGTCTTCACTGTAATTTCCTGACATTTTTGCACTGGATCGGGGCTTTCTTGGGCATAACACAGTGAGAATTGTGCTGGTGTTGACTTGGGTGACAGCTGTGACTGCTAACTTGTACAGCAGAGCACTAAGGCAGTTACACAATCATGTCACAGAGTGAAAATTAATACTTTTGTAAAGTGCATCAGACCTAATTCTAATGAACTGCATAGGTATCATTTCACTGAAGTAAATGATGTTGCTTTAATTTCCGTATTGCTGCAAAGGAGAAAAGAATGAGGCCCAGCTTGTGACTAGTTGTAGCTTAGAAGATTTCTTGAAGAAAAAACATCCATGGGTAATATTGAATTGCTTCTGTAGAGGGGAATTAAAAAGAAAGGAAAATGGATTAGTGTCAGATTCAAAAAATACTTTAAACCAGTATTTCAGCCCATAGTCTATAGTGCTTTGACCTACCTTGGCAGGAATAACACTGAGGTGACAGAGTAAATCAAAAACAAACAGTGTGAACTCCAACTATCAATCAAAATCCAGGCTTTTTTAATTTCATGACCAAGCAATTGCATTACTGTTCAAAAGCCTTATTCTTGTGTCATGTATGTTGCCTTAAGCAAATTAGATCTGGGAACCCACCTGGGAGGAAAAAGAAGGAAAAAAAACCCACCAGGATTTTGTCAGAAGGTTTATCCAAAGTCAATATTTATGAAGTCGTAAGAGCCTGGGAGGAATCCATGCTGTTTCAGTACCACAAGCAGTGCCATTGCTTCCACAGGGTTTTTTAGAGTTTCACACCTCTGAATCAGAAAATAACTTCACAAAGGCAGCTAATGTGCCAGGGACTTGTCCAGACCACATGTCTCATATTCACTGCCTGCAAGGGTCAGAGCTCAAACTCAAGATGGATTTCCTCAGGCTCATCCTGTTATTCTCACGTTGTTCAGAAGGCTCAGTTGGAGAGTTCCAGCATGGGGAGAAAAGCACAAATCTGTGAGGAGGTGCAGCTCAAGGAGAACTGGTGTGTGTGGATTCTCTTGCCTACCATCTTTGTGGCACTTAACAGAGGCTGCAGAGCTGTTGAGTCAAACAGTGCTATTTGTTTGAGCTATAAGCACTGCTATTTATACTTTCCCACTGATACATCCCTGATTTAGGAGCATCTTGAGGGAGCTGCATGTTTGTAACTACTCTTCTAGTCAGCATTTCCCATCCTTTGTCTCATAGTTGCTTTTCAGCTAGAATACAGGGCATTTTTAGTCTTATTCTTGGGTCTTTCTAACTATCTCTTTGCAGCCAGAGTAAATAAAGATGTTTTAGGCAAAGATTATTGGTGACTGTGCATCTGCAGTTTCTAACCTGTGAAAGATGCTAAAGTCCATAATTATTTCTAAGGTCTAGGAGTTGAGTTCTTGCCTCTTTTCCATGAGAGCATTTAAGTATTATTTAAGTATTAATAGGCTTGTGCCTAGCACAGTGCCTTGCTTCTTGGCTGCTCGCTTTTGAACAACTTGGGCACTCTTTGCTCCCATTTATCATGGCATATCTAGTTGGTCACTAAAATGTTTCTAACCAAAGTTTTGGTCTAAATCTCCAGTTATTTAACTGTTGTCAATAGACCTACAGCTGTGCATGGCTATTCTTGGAGGAAGTTATGTTTTAAACAAACAGTTCAGATCTCCCAGCTCTTGAGGCAGGCAGCCCCATTTGGAAAATGCCTCTCTGATGGCAGACAGACTGCACCCAGTGTTGTGCCAAGTCACTCTCCATTTGTAAATATTAGAATGTGTTGTAGTTACAGATATGGTAAAATAAAGAAGGTTTAAATTATACAGCTGAGAAACAACAAAGGAAAATAAATGTAAAACAGCACATGCTGTGTGTGCTGTAGGTCTACAGTCTTGCTATTAGATGGTAAAGATAACATAAGCTAAAAAGACCACTCAGTTGAATGACTCTCATGTTCTCCTAAATGCTTATTTTTGCTTCACCTACATCTATCTAACCTTCTGCATGGCTTTCATCCCTACTTCTTGCTGTGAAGAGGGGGTTTTAAAAGGAAGCAGGAAATATGTAGACAGGTTATTTGACCAAAAACTTTATAATACCATCTCTAAGGGACTAGAGATTGATTAGTAAAAGGAAAAAGGAGTGAGTATGTCCACATTAAGAAAACTATTGAGGTATTTATATGCATCACAGCTTAGAAGACTTGGTCTGTGTAGTTGTACCTAGCACTAGGGAAGAGCACAGATAAGCAACATGAAATGGAAGGATTTCTGAACACACTTGGTAGGTGTGAACTACAAAACACTGCTGTTGTTCAGGACAGCTAAGCTGCAACTGAGCTAGCTACTGCTAAGTGCTCCTGCTTAAAGAGTGACACATCCAAGGGTCAAGAGAACTTGTAAAGCTACACTGCCTTTCTTCCAGGCCAGCCAGCTAACTCGTGCCTCTTTGTTTTTTGGGGTTGTGATAGTGATGCCTCCCCCAACCTCACCCCTCTCCCCTGGTCTCAAAATCTAATGCTTGTATAAAAGGCAGTTTCCAAGGCTTAACTGTACCAATGACCTGTGCTGGACATGTTGCAGATCTGACATTGTCTTCCATCCACTGGGCAGCAGATTTGTAACTTTGTGCAGTGTTGACTCCTGCTCTCACAAAGAGGGGGAAATGAAGCAGAAAGATCCTACTGTGACAATTAGTGGTTCACAGAGAAGTACTGAAACAAGTAGTAAGTGGCTGAAACAATTCAAGGGAGGGAAACTCTAGCTCTCTACCTCTACCACCATCTGATCTTCCTTCTCAGGTTCTCTCCTTCCTTATCCCAGTGGGGATTTTCACACACTTGCATTCCCACTGTTAGCATGATTCTTTGTGAGTAGTGAGCAGCAGGACAGACCCCCCCCTTCTACCCTCTTATCTGTTTGCCAGTCCTATCATTTTATATTGTAATCTAGCCTGAATTTTCAAAGTAGTACTAATGGTTTGTTCCCAGGCTGCTGTAACCCAAAGGATTTTAATGAAACTAACTGAAAACAATTCCTATTCTTTCACTGAGGCAGCTGGCCAAAGAACAGACTCACAGGCAGGGAAATCTTTCAGCCTGAAGTAAAAATACTGATAGTTCTTGCATCTCAAACCTGAATGTTTGAGACTTGCTGGGTGAGGGGTGCTGGTGGCTCTGTGCCTTCACATTAGGAGACAAGATGTAGCTGGATCACCATGTGCTGAATGAATGATCAAGTAGTTAGGTTCCTGTCATGACCCAGATCTTTCTTTTCTTGGTGAGTTGACACCTCCCTCAAATGTATTATTTTCTACTGCCTCTTTTGCTTGCAAATTAAAACTTTTGTTTAAAGTTTCCTCTATAGATTACTGCATGAAAAAATACATTTAAAGTCTCAGTACATGCTGTTTTCTGTCAAACTCTTTGCTCTGTATTTAAAAGAATGATGCCATCTCATGCTCTCATGCCCATCATTTAAAAAAGAGCAGTCAAATAGCCTGGGTATATTGCATTTTTTTTTTTCCTTAGCCATATTTGTTATGTGAGACCATGAAAAACTTCAGATAACATTGCAACATAACGAGAAGGGGAGTTTTCTAGCTCTGCAATTGTTCAGACAAATGGAGTGTCAGCTGCTCTGGTGCAGAGATAAGTTGTGGGAAGCAGTGCTCCTCTCCCCCACAGCAGCATGACCACAACTTCCTCTTGTACTGCTGGGAAGACTCGATGCTGGCTGTTCTGAACAGCTCATTGGCAAGGGGAGGGCTGAGATAGGACTCTGCATTAGACCTTGGGAGGGAGGAGTCCTTCCCAAAATCAAACAGAAAACAAGAGAGAGATTAGGGAAATGAAAGGCAGCAAGAGATAGGAAGGGGAAACAGTGACAAGTGTATGTTCCTTGGCTTTTCAAAAGGCCTCCTTGTAGTCTCTTTTAATGTACCAACTCCTCTGATGCTGTTATGCTACAGCTGAGCCAGTCTTTGGGACTGACCTCCAGGGTGGAGGCTGATGCTGTTCAGCTTCCCTTAATGTAGAAGAAGCAAGTCCTCCTCCCCCTGAGGACTAGAGAGAGTAGGCTAGCTAATTTTCAGCCTGGTACAGGTTAGGAATCTTTCCCCAATATCAGGAGTCAGGAGCTGTCTCAAGCAGAGCAATCCCATCGTGTTAGCCAACTACATGAATTGATTGATACTGAAGGACATAAGGCTTTGCTCTTGAAAACATACCTTTGTCTCTAGACTCTGGCTGAAGTTGTGCCTCTCCCAGAAGAAAACAGTAGTTAGTTGTGTAATTGGCAGAGTAAATGAAGTAAAACATCTACTCTGTAGTAGACATTAGAACTGTAATCTGCCAGGGCTATTTTTGCCCACATGCTCTCTGGTTTAGCAATTAGTCACTTATTTATGGATTTCATTAGATCATGGCCAGAGGAGCACAGCATTTGCTTCCTGCTAGATTGTCTACCCTTGCCAAACAAGCTTCAGTCTAGCTTCTGAAGCACAGATACAGGTTTACCTGGTACCAAACAGCAGCATAACTCAGCAGAGACTGGAGAAATTCTCTCTAGATGAAATCTGTGGTTTCCCAGCCCATTTGCTTAGGACAAGTGAGACCTCCATCTCATGGAAGTAGCATTGCTACCCTTCTCTTAGTGTTATAATGCAGCCTTTCTTTGCTTGTGAGAAGTCTTTAACATACTGCTGAATACAGCTGTCTTTTTAGAAGCAAGATCTGCCACAGTGCCCAGGAGATGTCTGAAACTGCTCAGGAGTGCTATGCTGTGCAAATGCCTGGTGAACATACAGGGAGGGAAAAAAAGTAAGTATCCTGCAGTAGATCACTTTCTTAGAGCCTGTTTCTATACATGCACTTGGGAATGGAGTGATTATTTTGGTGCAATGAATAGCAGAATCAACACATCATCTTTTACTGGTTTGGCTGGGCTCAAGTGCAATTGAGACCAAAATGTTGCCAAGAAAAAAACAACCTGTTTTGCTGTGCTTTAAAGCAAATGGGTTCACCTGGTTGGGTCAGTTCCAGCACAAGAATAAGAAGTTCAGGGCTTTTTTTTTTTTTTTTTAAGCATAGAACTACATGTTTCATGGAACTGTTGCCAGTTGTGAGGTTGAGAGCTCAAGCTGGACACTTTATTGCAGCATTCAACAAAAATGCCCTTAGGGTCTGAGGCCAGGTACACTTAATATAAAGCAGGAACAGACCCACTTCTTGCTCAGGTGCTGACTTAAGTGATGGAGAGAAGGTCCTCATCAGATAGGGGGGCTGTTCTAGATGACCTTTGGAGGTCCCTTCCAGCCCTAACCATTCTAGGATTCTATGATGTATGCTTGTCTGTGGTTTGCTTTTCACAGGGCCAGTGTACCGCTTACTGTCTTGGCTGCAAATCTCAGACTTTCGGGCAAATATTGGCAATAATCATGCATTCACAAGAGGCAATGGGAGCAATTTGGAGCACAAGAGGTTGAGGGGAAACACAAGGAAAAACTTGTTCCCAGTGAGGGTGCCAGAGCCTGGCAGGGGCTGCCCAGGGAAGTTGTGGAGTCTCCTGCTCTGGAGATACTCCAGACCCTCCTGGATCTGTTCCTGGGTGACTTGGTCTAGGTACCCCTGCTGTGGCAGGGGGGTTGGACTAGATGATCTTCTAGGTCCCTTCCAAACCCTGACATTCTGTGATTCTCTCTAGTTGTGAGTACTTTTGCTTGAAGATGTTTTTCACGCAGGCAGTGTGCGGGGAGATGGTAGTTGTCTCCGGCTTTCCTGTAATGTCTGGGGGCAGCAGTACGGGGTGTGCTAGGTGAATGGAGCGCGGTGCCACCTGCGCTCCGCGCTCCGCTCTCCTCAGGGCTTCAGCCACCCCGCCATCCTCCGCCTTTCCCCGCGCACGTCCGCGCACCGGCGGCGCCGGACAGTTCGGTTCCCCTGCGCCTCCCCCCGACTCCTTCCAGCCGGCGGCGGCGGCGGACCCCCCGCCACGCCGGCTTCCCCGGGGGCCGCCCCGCCTGAGGGAGGACGGGAGGGCGGGTCCCGGCCGCCTCCCCGGGGCGCCGCTGGGCGGCGCGGCCGCCAGGTGGCAGCAGGGGCGGGCAAGGCGCCGCCGCCCCCGTGGCGCGGAAGGCAGGCAGGCGGGAGCGAAGGGGAGAGGCTGTTCCTCAGCCCCGGAGCCGCCGGGAACCTGCCTGGGGGTCGTGCGGGGCACTCCGCAACCGCTCTCCGGCATTCCCGGGCGGAGGGGGCGCCGCCTTCCCATGCTCCGGAGGCCGTGCGGGTGTCAGTCCTCCCGCCCCCGCCTCCCCGACAGCGCCTCGTCGCGGGGCGAGCGGACGGGACGCGCTCCGCCAGGGACGCCGGCGCGGAGCGGGCGAGGCGAGGCAAGGCCCGGCCGTCCCCGCCGCCGCAGCGCCCTGAGGAGGGAGCCCGGCGCCAGGTGGGCGGTGAGCGGGCTCGGCGGGGGAAAGGGGGTCCGGGGGGCGGTGTCTGCGCGGCTGGGGGTGCGGGAGCAGCCGCGGGGCCCCGGCGAGGGCTGCGCTGGTCCGGGTTGCACCAACACCGCGGCCCGAGAAGCTCTCGCTCCTCTCCTGGCTGTGAGAGCTGTTTGCTCTGCGAGATTCCTGCGCCTCGTGTTGCTGGTTTTGGCTCAGTAGCCATTTCCAAGCTGCTTTCCTTGCAGCTGGTTTCCAGGGGGTGCGTTGAGGAGCTGCCTCTCTTCGCCACGGTGTCCCCGGCAGCAGTAACCGCACGTAGGCTGAGCGGAGTCCAGCGGCTCGTAGGGGTAAAAGCGGCGAAGAATTCTCCTCACGAAGAATTCTCCTCACGAAGTTTTCCTGCCCAAAGCTTGACGTGTTTTCAATTGTCAGCGTATCCACAACTGCGTGGTTAATAGCCCTTGACACATTTGCCATCAGTTCGTCCAAAAGATTTCGGTTGTTTTTTGGCTTTTTTAAACTCTAGAAGTAAGAACAGGTCAGAAAAACTGTCAGCAGGGAGTTTAATATGTTGTGTGGATAAACCACTTGTTTTACTGCTTTTAAATCTACTGCCTGACGCTGTTCAGTGCTTATAAAATGAGATGTACTTGTTCTCTACTGTGGTATTTCAAGTTTGTATTCTTTTGTTATCTGTCTACCTCAGCTGTCCCTTCTTGGGAGGCAAAGAATTCTTAGCATTTTAGTCACCTCTTGTGTGAGAGTTCTCCATCTCCTGCCAGCGTCATCACCTTTTCCTTTTCCCTCTATTTTTTTCCATTCTTTTATATTAGTTTTGAAATTAACAGATCAGCAGAACCATGAATTATACCCAAGATTTTGGTACAACGTGAGTTACATAGCACTGTAATGATGTCTGCTAGCAGAGATAGCAGCTTGAAGTCAGTGCACCAATGATGTGAGTAGCCTACAATAGTAGTAGATATATTTGTAACTCACCCTGTGGTCATATGTTGATGAATCACTTCAGTTTACATTTTTTATCAGAAACCTTTATCTGAGTAACTAGTTGTTAACAGCTCAGTACAAGGGTGTAGTGCCACGGATTAAATAGTTGCCTGATAAACTTGTAATACTCAGTCTGCTGCACGTTTCTGCTCTCTTCTGTGGCAAGAGCAGGAACTGAAAACAGCCTGAATTTGAGCTCAGTGCTGTTGGTAAGAGTGCACTGACAGCTCCTCAGATTTGATCTATCAAGCTGTAGCTTGCCAGCTTGGACTCCTTGGGTAAAATTGTGGTTTCTACCCATTTGGTATCATTGGGGGTTTAAAATGAAACTTGATGTTGCTGAAATTCATTAGATGTCTGTAGTTCTCCAGCACCTCTCCCAGGTAATCCAGTGGGACAATGGAGTTAAGTAGACTAGGAGGAGAGACTACCTTTTAAGGAGAAAAGTGCTATAAAATGAGATATTTTTTTTTCTAGCAAAGTTAGAAATAAGAGGTCATCTGGTCTGGGTTATAGAGAAGCCTTCCAAGTGAGCACAGGTAGGAAACATGGATTATTTGTCCTGAATGCACCTTTTCAGGTTTTATTTAGAAGCAGGCTTGATGATGACTTTAATTTGAAACAGCTCCTTTGGAATTGAAGGAGCAGCTTCTGATTCCTGATTGTGAGTCTCAGAAGCCTTCAGGGGTGTTTCATGGTGCAAGATTTGTGTCTTTTCACCATTTATCCCACAGGTTCATTCCAGCAGGTTTAATTGCAGAAAAATAATGAAGTTGCTGATAGGCAGTGGTGAGATTGATGATGGTAAAGACCTTTTGTTTTGCTGCAGAACAAACTGGATAGCTGTGCTAGGCAAACACACACTAAACAAAGCCCAAAATGAACAGAATCACCTTGAAGACTTTGGGCTGAGTTTGTGATTCTGTGCAATACCAACAGAAAAAGATTGTTTTTCACACAGTAGTCTCAGTTCTCTGTGATGTGACTTAAGGTTTGTGATGTCACTTCAGGTTTGTGATGTTCAGACCATTCACAGTGTCAGAAGATGTAAGGTGAAGTGTAGTACTGGTCAGACACTTTGAAATACTTGGGCTATTTTTTACTTTAAAACTCAGGTTTATCATCTAGTTCAGCACAGTCAACATAGAGACTTTTATGAGCTTTAAAAAATGTGCTTCTGTGGCACTTAAAAAACCAGGAAACTCCAAAGCCAACCATGTATAAGCAATTTTAACTGTGTCCCCTGTAGTGTATTATTATAACAGCCTTAATTTTTAGAAGGTTGTTATTTCTTTACAAGCAGGAAAGAAGTGAGGAGCATAAAACTTACTGTATCAGAGTAACTCCCTAAATAGTTTAGCCCCAGCCAGTGTGGACAGGCAAAGCATTTTGTAGCTTTGAGTTGTGAAATGCTTCCATAGTGTGTGCTGGAGAATGCACTGTGTGGAAAGTCTTGTTCCTTTCAGTTATTAGCTCTTTTGTGTCCAGAAAGCAGTTTCACTTGGTATATGTGTAGTTTGGAGGATGAAGCAGGTAACTGTAAAGCTAATTTCAGTTGTGAATAGATGTGGTTTAAATATGTGATCAATGAATATGATTGCCTTGTGAATGGATTAAGAGACAAAAGTGGATTATTTGTGGTTTGAGTTAAATAACTTCTCTTGCATTCAGGATGGCACTTGGCACTAGAGAATTCTGTTTACATATATCAGATTTTTTGGGAGAATGGATGGTCTGGTGATTCATTTAGATGATTAAAGGGAGATGTGAAGCAGATATAAATAAATTATGGGCTTTATACAGAATAAGACCAAATTCAAAGGGAGCATTGCTGAAACTGCTTCAGTGTTGCCTGATTTGTTCTTTGCATGAGTTGACAATAACAGATAAAAATTCTATAGTGTAAACCAACTTGGTTTATTGTTATTTAAGGTTATCTTGTCCTGGAATGTTCTAGTCACCAATTTTTCTCTTGGGGACTTGTGTCATGTCACACATGAGATGTGTGTGGCTTTTCCTTGGAGGGTTATGGCATTCCCAGAGAGGGGTCAGTTCATCATCTGGATTGCTGGTAAGCTGTCAGGACTTGTCAACACCATCTACAGACATCATTTACATCTCTTTTAAATGAGATTTCCAAGCATTAAACATGGGGCTTCTTGGCAGGGGCTGTTCTTACACTACAAATATCCCAGTGTTGATATGATCTCACTATGATCCCTGTGAGAGAAATTAGCCTTATCTGGTGGGTAGGTGATATATGTGTGAGTTGGTGGAATGTGGGCTTCTGTTTTCAGCACTACCCCTGGCCTGCTGTGTGCTGCTCATCAACTCTTACTGGCATCTTGCTCCATTTATCTCTGAACAAGGTGTGATAATTACAGGATATTGGCCAACTGTTGAATTTCCTGAGGATAATTTGCATTCAAAGTGCTTTATGATAAAAAAATAATAAAAAATAAGGTAGTGGGATAAAAAGTATTTATTGTGGTAATTTTGTTAATTTATTTTGAATATTTATTTATTTATATTTAGTTATATTTATTTTGAGTATGTGCCTTATAATCTTATTAGTGTATTGCTTCAAATTGCAGCTCAAGGAGTTGCTTGTTGGCTATTTCACATCAATCCTGTGATGCTGCTACTTGGCATCCCACTGCAGTATTTATTTTGGTCCTGCTTTTGGAATTTCCCTTCACAGGAAGATTCCATACTCTTTATATGTAAAAACTTTATTTTTTTTAAATGATTTTTTTTTTTTAGTTCTTTAAATTTTTGTTGTTGTTTTATTTTGTTGGGTTTTTTTTGTTAATTACAAGAATTAAAGAATCTTTTCTTTAAACCTCTGAGCTATAAAGTGAAAAAGAAGAATATTTGTCACTTTAGTGTCTTTCAGACCTGGGCATTCCCATGTGATGTGCTCTTTCTTGTCACTTGAAAGAGTGACTGCTGGTTTCAGACATCAAATCTTAGTGGCATTTTTTTTTTTGGTACTCTTGAGAAGGGGGCAGATGTTTGCTGGGAGCCTAAGGATACAGCCCAGAATGCTGTGTAGAATCCATATGCTCCTTGCCTTCATGATACCCAGGTTAGAATGTGTTTTCTTTTGCTCTTGTTTTGGGAAGAGGGTGGGTAAAGAAATGCTTTTTAAAAGCCCTTTTTGTGTGAGCTGCTTCTTGGTGAAAAACATTTGTTGCTGGCCTTGCTGGATCAGCACTTGGATATGTGTGAGCATGGAATCCTGCTTCCCCAGGAGAAAAGCATCACTTAGATACTTGACTATCTTATGACTAAATTCTGTAATCCTGAATCCAGTGTGTTCCCCTGATAGCCCATTTGGATTAGCTGAAGAGGAGTGCACAAAAGGACAAACCTCTCTCTAAATTGCAAGTTCAGTCCAACTGTTGGCAATAACCCGAGGGTAAATGTTGACTTGGAAAGTTTTCAGGTGTCCTGGATTTTTTTTTTTCCATGGTCAAGGTGATTCCTATAGTCCTGGCTTGGTAGCATCAGTTGATTTTATAATATATTTGTATTTTTGTTTGGATATTTTTATCCAAAACATGTAATTTCTACGAAAGTAAAAAGAAATGATTTTGCTTATCAGATTGGCAAAGAGAAGCAAGAGCCTGTCCAATCCAGCCCTGAGTAATTGCCATAAAATGACATCCTGTGACACAAGCTGCCCAAAAGAGTGATAAATTATATGGAATGGATGCAATTACTTAATCTCCCAGCAATGAAAGCTCTGCCTCATTTTCCTGTAGTCCCATGGAGCTCCATTCACTGGGGAAGTGGGGACCAGCAGGCAAACCTCCTTGCAGGTCTTCAGCATCTCTATGTGGAATTGAAGCAATTAACTAGAACAGAATAATAAGGATTTAAAAGAATAGTGTGTTAACCATTAACTGTGAGTATTGCTCAGCCTTGACAGCCCAGGAAATACAGTTCATGTGTTGAAATGTGAGTTTTAAAGCAGGATGTCACTTAGGATTTTTATTTTTTTTGGTAGTGCTAAACAGCCATTAGAAATGTAATTTCCTGTATTTCTTCTTCAGACATTGCTTCTACTTGTTAATACATATTACCCATCAAAAAGACTGTCTCTTTTTGTCTTTTTATTTTTTCCTTCACACTTCAGGGCTTTGCTCACATGGCCATTAAGCCTGAAGTACTTTTGTTGCTTCTCATAGGAATGTTTGCAATTTTGCAGGATCAGGTTCAGATTTATTACTTGGACCCTGTCAGTGCTGCTGTAATTAATCAGTTGTCATAAAGCTGTCCCTTCTACCTGGATTTGTTGCTGTCTAAATTCATCACACCGTGGCTGAATGCAGAGTGATGGTTTGTGAGCATCTTTAAATCATAAATAAATTGTAAACAATGCAAAAAAAAATCCCTATGCAAATTTGAATAATATGGGCATGGAAGGAATAAAATGTCTTTGCTACTTTTAGAATTGGACAGAAACTGATCTGACTTCTTTTGAACCATACTGCTTGTGATTAAATTGGGATTGTTTCTACTGCTTTGAAATGAAAAGGGGGAGAAACTGTTTCCAAATGTATGTGATGGCAATTGGGAATTTAGAAAGGTAAGCTTTGGGTTTTTTTCTGCTTTTTGTTTTGCTGTTTTCCTAAAGTTGTGTTAGAAGGGCTTTTGATTCAAAAGCCTGGGCTTTAAAAAAATTCCTATTTACTCAGACCATACAGGTTTTATGCTTAACCAGGAAATAGTGTCAAGGAGTGCCTGAGGAGTGAGTACATTCTGCTTGCATTCCTTTCAGCAAGCCTTTGCCTATCTCCACCAGGGAGTGCTCAGTACAGATTGCATGTCAGTCACTCTAGAAACCCCTGCTTCTGACTTCAGCAGTATGCACAGCAGCAGTAGTGTCTGATTCACAGCACAAACACATCTTTTCAATTCACAATTCACATCTTTTTCAAGAGCATCACTGCTCTCTCGTGCTCTGCCTGCAGCACAGGGACTGGTGAAAGCAGCAGCTGAAGTCCCCAGTGCTGCAGGAGTGACTTGATTGTCTTTGTAATTGGATATTCTTCTTGTCTTGATAATTCAAGAAGCCTCTTATATGAATATGAAATATTTTAAATCTCCATTTTTCAGGAATACTTTGCCTGCAGCATGAAGTGATGTCAGGTGAAGGTCAGTGCACTATGATAACCTACCTCAAGCACAAATAAGTTCAGGCTCTGCTGCCAAGTGATGACCTTTGATTTCTTTTCACCTGATGCAATAAGGACCATTTTCAGTTCTTCACTCTCTATTTACTTAGGAAAAATCCCAGCCACTTGAATAGTTTTGCTTGAGCAAGTGTGGTTGAATGGGTACAAAAGTTCCCTAAGCATGGTATGCTGGTGGCAGAGCTCCCAGCACTGTCAGTGACTTTGATAAACCAAATTATATCTGCCATTTATTCATGTTTAGCAAAGAGAAGCAAAAGGTGAGAATGGATTCTGTTGTGACTTGCATGGCCACCAACTCTGAAACTACTACTGTTTCTGAGCTACATCTCATCAACAGAGATGGGGAGAAAATATCCTTATGGGTTATAACATTTGTTATGCATAGGGAGGAAAGAATCCTGAACTCTGAAGTCCTGGTGGATTTTAGATAGGCATGCTGTTGAGCTGTGAGATGCAGGGTCCCTCAAAGCTAAGTTCATCATGTTCCCAGCCTGTGTTGCAAGATGGGATTGCCAATAAACCAGCTTATCCTGAACAGTATAGTGAATATTTAAGTGAGAAGGTAGGATACAGTCACCTTTTTACTCTGCTATGACTAATTGTAGGTCTGTTTTCTGCTGCTTCAATAAAAGACTCCCATTAAGCTGCCTTTCTTTGCAAGCCTGAGCAGGAGTTGTAGAGAAGTGTGGTATTTCTGACTTTTTTTTTTTTTTCCCCTCCTTGACCCTTCTGACTTGTGCAGATGTGAGAGTGGAAACTCACAGACAGGAATGACTTGGCAAGTAGCAAGATCCATTTGGTTCTTTCCAAGTCAGATTATACAGTCAAATGTTAGACCTACTGTCAGGAAAACATCTCTAGAAAGCAGTGGCAGATTTACTTACAGACTGGGAAGAACTCAAGACTAAAACCTGATCCAGAATAGGTGACCTCAAGTCAAACTGGAATGCAGTCTTCCTGACTCATTCCTTCCTTTTTGCATGATGCTCTTAGCAAGTGTGGCAAGGGTTGGTGATAATTCTGAAGGGTTTTTTTTATCTGTCAACCAGAAACTAATTTTTCACAGGCCACTGGACAACATCTGCCAAACTCTGTATTTCCTAATAGGGAGATTTTTATCTGCAACAAGTACAGTGTTTCAAGTTTGCTGCTCAGTGATTGATAGCCTGAGATTCCTTGAATGTACAATTATCTGCACGTTTTTGTGTCCAAGACTGATAGCTCCTGTAGGAGTCTAACAGTTTATGCAGTTTACATGAAATAAACTGAAATACCAGCTGTCATCTAGACCACCAGAGCACTGGAGGCATAGCAGCAATTCAAGATTTGTAGGATGTCTCAAGTATCTTTTAAACTGACAGGATAAGAATAAACAGCTCACCTTCTCCACCCTTAAAGGATCTTGCAGTTCAGTTTGAAAACACAGGAGGCTGAAGGGTTCACCACATAGAAGTATGATATATACAAGGGTTAGGATATCATTAACATATTTCTGGGACTCTGAACTGAGTAAGGACTTCAGGAAAATTATATTAATTGGCTTCAGTCTCAAGGGGTAGAATTGAGAACACAAATTGTTTCTGACCATACTAATTTTATATTTTGCTGTCACTAATCACACTGAACCTTCATTTTTAAAGAACACAATCATACTGTTGTTTGTCACCCCTACTAACTGAAGATGGGTAACTTACTGTTTCCCTTTGATTAACATCATCTTGTAAAGAAGAGATGCACCTCTGAAAATGTCCCTCTTTAAAAGGTGGAGGCTTAGCAGCACAATTGGCATCTGATGCTCCTAATCTGGTTGCCTGTCCAGTTCTGTAACAGTGAACTGTCTGTAAGGTTGTGTATATATTGAGCCCAGAGGATAAGACTGAAAAATTTGACTGTGGATATAAGCTAAATAGAAGTCTAACAAACTGTGTTCTGAGTTATACCTGTCTTTATTTGCATTCAGTATTTCATATTTGCAAAAAAAATTACATGATGACTTACTGTCATTCTTGCAGTTGGTTTTCAGAGATCCACTGATAGTTTATTGTTTCATGTTGAGTTTAAATTCCCTGGTATTCTGTTTCAAAGTTATGGAGGAAATAATTTCACAGTGCTCTTTTAAGACCTTGTATTAGAGCTCCTATTCATCATTATGGAGGAATAGGAAAGAAAACAATCAAACTTCAAATTCCGTTGTTGTATTTCCACAGCAGTGTGTGGGAAGTCTCACATTAGAGAGGATTAAATGAGAAATGTTAGAATCTCATAATATTTTTATACTGTGACTTATAACAAGGTATTTTAAACATTCTGTCAAGATGTTATTGGAAATCTTATATACTGCACCTATGTAGAAGGTGTTCAGTGCCCAAATTCTCCCAAATGTTAGAGGGCACTTTGTTGTTTGAATCTTTTGAGCATTTCAGAAGATACTTCACCTCTGCCACCACCATGCCCCAGTAGACTCTAGTGATTTAAAGTCATTATTCTGTTCATAACAACTGAGTCATTACCTGAGCTAATCACTTAGATTTCAGTGGAGCTCAGTTCAGGTGGGAATTGTATGGAGGAATTATATGAAGAAAATGGTATGATTTGTATGGGAATGGTCTGAAGGACAGGTGAGTTATTTTGGGATGCATGCCCACATTAATCTCCATGAGAGAGAGATTAGGAAGCCCATGGTCTGCAGTGTACTAATCAGTATTCCCTGAAAACATTGCTATTTGGAGGTACTACTTATGCAGGGAGATGTTTCCTCCACTGATACTACACAGAAAATATGACTTTTTTTTTTCTCTTCCTCATGTGTTCCAACACTGGTACCCCAAGCGTCTTAGAAGTCTTGTGAGTAGATTTAAGCATTCATCTCCTACTTATTTTCTTCCTTAAAAAATCACTTCATAAAAGTTCAAGGTTTTTCTATGTTCCAATTCTTTCTGTGTATTCACAGCGCATTGCTGGCTCTTTATCTTCTTAGTGGGAATCAGCCCTAGTTGAGAGAATGGGCAGTTTCACAGCAGGGTTTCTCTTTGTGCTGAAGCCATGAAGAGAGTATAGAATATAGAATAGAGATGGATCTATTTACCAGTCAATGAAATACCTATTTTGAATTTCTGTTTCCTTACCTTGTCACCAGGAACACTTGATCTTCATCTGTATGCTGTCAAATGTTGCCTAATACTCAGGCCAAAAACTGTATTCTCTGAAGCACAGCCTCTCATACTTTGGTCCATTTTTTTTCCTATGGGGAATGCTTGGCCATGTATTTACAATGTTTATTGAACAGAGTGAAAGTTAATTCTCATGGCAAGTGGTTTTAAAAAAATGAAAAAAAAAACCTTGTATTCTGCCAGACATTCTCATTAAACAGATGTCAGAAAAGCTTAGCAAAAGGAAGGCATTTTCTAAACACACAATAATTATGTAATAGATGTGATTTTTACTTGATGAGAGGGGTGACTCCCAGCTGTGTTACTAAGAAATATCTGATTATACTGCTGAAATATGTTGTGTGTTACTGTTGTACATGTGCCTTTAATTAGCTTTGCTGAAATACTTGTTTTCTATGACCTTTTCAAAAAGGACATGATATTGACACGTAGAAAATAGACTCCCCTCTCTGTAGGTTGTACAGCAGGTAGGTTTCTTTGGCACCAGACCCACCCTCTGGCAATAAACTCTATCTAGAGCTGGGTGTTACCTATTAATTCAGTTTCATAATACACCTATACATCTACATTATCTCATGTAAATGTGGTCTCCTCCCCTCTGGGCAAGTGCAGTAAATGCTAGTGGTGGTCTTTAGGGGTCTTTGGGGAGATATATCAATATAACTCTTTGAAAGAGGCTGGTGGGTCTTTGGTTTTCATGCAAAAGACCTATCTGCCTCTTGATGGAAACTCCAATTAAATACTGTTACAAGCCTGTGTGTTGAAGAAACTCAGATTAATGTTGAAAGTCAGAATCATAGAATGTTTAGGGCTGGAAGGGAGCTCCAAAGGTCATCTAGTGCAGCCCCCTGCAGGGAGCAGGGACAC
>JANHGL010025060.1:0-28717 GCA_024611195.1 Ceyx melanurus | reverse complement strand
TATATATAACCTTATAGAAATTTCATAGATCTATTAAAAATAGATCTATTAAAAAACTGTCTCCATTAAAAAAAACCTGACAGGGTACCCACAGATTTTATTCAAGATTTCAAAATAAAACATGGTATAAAAAGCACCTAGTTCCTAACATGGTACTGAATGTAGAACTTTGCAGCAATTATAAAAAGGGAACTTATATGTAAAAGCTCCGAGAAGTGGAAAAGCCAAAACATCCTTGATTAATTAATCAGTGGAAAACATGGATATAAGTGAAAAAATACTAAAATTTAAAAAAAACAGTTATTACTTTTCAAGCAGGACTTAATATCACATTTTTTCCTATTTTTACAGTGTTTCACCAGTCCTGTCACATTTTCAAATGGAAAGGGATAAATAAGAGGTGAGAAATTGAAGGAGAATCAGAAAAGTTGAATTTAATTTCTAAATGTTGTTTAGAGAAAAGGAAAGAATAAACAGCTGAACAAAACGCAACTTGACTCCAAACTTTAAAAATGTTTTACTTTTCTCAAAGGTTTGGAGTCAAGTTGCGTTTTGTTCAGCTGTTTATTCTTTCATGAGACACTTTTCCTTTTCCAAAACCTACTCCAGTACTACATTGCTACAGTAGTTATTTTTCTTTGCATTTAAGGGTTTAAGTATCTTGGAATTCAGCCACACGGCTGAATAACATAACTGTGTTCTAGACAAGTAAGATAATGTCTTTTCACTCTTTTAATGACAAATACTCATGATCAAGCTCAATGTGAATATAAGGATGAGAGTTCATTTCTAAGAAGGATGTCACTTCTTCACCAAAAAAGCCTATCATAAATGTATAGTAAACCAAATTATGATACTAGTCTCTAAAGTTTTATACTTCTGCAAGGAAACATTACATCTATAATTAAAATCTAAAAGTAGTTAATTAGAAAATTACACATTCATTTTCTTCAAATAATTTACCCTGAGATCACCTCTTATTTCATATTTGGAATTAGCATAAATATTGCTAGTCCAGATGTATACATTTTGCACAGGCAAACAACAATGTAAAGTTTATAGTATAAAGTATATCTGTTTTGCTAGATTTGTAAAAGCAGAGGCTTCATTCAGTGAGGGTATGGAATCAGATCTGTTCTTTTGTGCAAGATGGAAGAGAAATAATTAATAAATGGGATGCAGGCACTGAATAAAAATTTTACAGCTTGTAGAAGCAAACACTAAAAAAAAATCAAGATTAAGAAATAGATGTTCTGTATTAACAATAGGACACTGACTAAGGTCTGTAATGGTTCTTTATTTAGTGGACTGGTAAAGCTAGCAAAAATGAGCCTGAGAAGGGTCTAAGTGTTGAATGCTTCTTTTCAAGGCAAGTCTTTATCGCTTTTCAAAAGGTCAGTTTGTAGAGCAGACAGTTAATGCAATTAATATCAGAGGAAAAAGGACATTAACACAATGTTAAAGACAAAGGATAAAATCTCAACTTTGACAGAAAAAGAAAGGTCAGAGATTATGTATGAAAAATCTCCAATTTAAATATTTTCTAACTTGCTCTTTATTCATGGTTCATCTTACTCAGTTGATTGCATTTATTGTGATTGTCATCTGAATATTTTGTGAAAGCAATCAATATTGTGAAAATACTATCAGTTTTGTGAAAACGTCGTTATCTGCTGGACCTGACAAATTCTGTCTTGGATATATGCAGATCTGGTTGTAGCAATCTTGCATTTGCTAATAGTTATCTTTTAGCAAATTGTATTGAAAGACAGGACAAAGACAAACTAGAGTCTTTATGAAAAAAATGGGAAGAGCTGTAAATCAGTCAAATTATGTACAGCTGACAGGAAAACACTGAAGCAAATTAAACAATTTGCATGTATCTGCAAGAAAACAGCAATCACCATGAACTGAATGGAACAAGCTGTAAACACTTTTCCTTTCTCTGTAATGTGATAACATGCACTGTGAACAGAAGTAACAGTTAAAATATCTAGGATGCAATAAAAGATTTACATTCCTTTACATTGTTTTCCTAGGGCTATTTAAAGTGTTATAACTCTTAATCAAAGCCACCCACTCAACACTTTTGTCCTAGGTTTGGCTGGAATTGAGTTAGTTTTCCCAAGAAGCTAGGAGGGGATACAGCCAGGATAGGTGACTTGAACCAGCCAAGGATATATTCAATGATGTCATGCTTAGTATGTAAAGTGGTGGATGTGGGTAGGGAGTGAGGAGGGATGGTGACTTGGGAATGGGCTGGGCACTGGCTTGTGGGTGGTGAGTAATTGCATGTGCATCACATTTTACCTTTTCCTTCCAATTCTCATCCCCATCCCACCAGGAGGAGAGAGCAAGTGACCACATGGTGCTTATTTGCCATCTGGGCCTAAGCCATGATTACTTTGTACAGATTTTGAAGACAGACTTACTGGACTTGCTTAGCTAGCTTGTCTCAGTGAGTTTGTCACTTGACTCTATGTCAGCTCTATCTGGAGGAAAAGGTTACATCCACTAATGGTGTACAGCAATCTGGAGTCCTGTCATTAAGATCTGTATAAGGAAAAACTGTTCATGCATACTTAGCTTGCAGGGTTCTCTTTAACTGAAATTTCAGCATAACCATTTTAGAATAAAAGCTACAGCTTTACTTGGTGTCAAAATGTGTAAACTGCAACAAAACAAGTCTAGGAATAATCTAACATACAATATTTTTCTTGTATATCCATGGACAGCTTTACTGAGGGTAAGAAGCTGGTTTATGTCACAGTGTGTAGAAAACATCTTTCTTCACTCTACATTGTCTCATATGGAAATGCTACAAACCCATCTATACAATCTTTCTGTAATGAATGCATAATATGTAGCCAACTATTTCAAAGCAGTCGATCACAGAAATACATTCTATCTAGAAACTGATTTACTGGGTGAGATTATATCGCATGTAAAGAGTAAGCATCTTGTGTCTTCATCTTATTAGTAAACATAACTGTCTCAGAACTGAAAAGTAGAAAGGAAGTTTCTCTTGGTGCCAAGCTGAAAATGAATCAATCATACTGAACTAGAAAGAATAAAGCACAATATTGCTTTAAATCTTAATTTCTACAGCTTTCTATTGCACATGGACATCAAAATAAGCTTCATGCCAAAAAAAATTGAGGTTGATACCTTTCAAAAATAAAGTCACTACTGTGACAATGTAATATAGAGTCCTTTGGTGTGTGTAAACATAAAACTACCATTTATCAGAAGTCAAAGAAACAAATGCAGTTGCACTTTCTAGATGATGATATATAAAATATCAAACCTTTTCCCATAAATATATGCCAAATTGCCAAAAGGTTGGTTTGGGGAATTTTATTTTTTTTTTAACGAAAAATGTACATTATTAGAGTGAGAAAGACCCTGCCTCTCCCCAGTAAGTTAATTAGTAATCAAAAATAAGTTAAAAGTTGCTTCCTACAGAGTTTAAGAGTTGTAATTGAGGAAAGAGCTTGGCTTTATTTAATCACTGAAAAAAAAAATCAAAACAACAAACTTGCAAAAATGAATTAAAATGATTAAATATGTAGCATGCAGATTTCACTCACATCTGTTTATTCATTTCATCTTATGCTTTAAACTACATTGAAGATAAAACTCACCCATCTGCTTTAACAGGAATGATTCAATTCTTTATAACAATTGTATGCAAACTGAAACACATAAATTACTAAGCATACTGGGAATTAAAATACTTTATTATATGCAGTTAAAACTATTGTGAGCTACTGCTTTTTATACTGACTCTTCAAGAAATGTGCATTATTAATCAGATAAAATTTTAAAAATCAATCCAATATAGCTGCCAAAAACACTGTCTTTGCTCTATGTTGGTCTAATACAATATGGAGACAAAACTATAAAACCAAATTAGTTTTAAACAGAAAATCAGCTTCAACCATTACATTTCTACCCAGGAATACAGGTAACAGTTGAGAGTCTCATATGATTTTTAAGCAAAACTATTCTAAGAAGCCATTTCATTGGGTTTTTTTCTTCCTTTTTGGTTGTTAATAAATTAATTTCCACTTTAATCTCTTAATCACTGGCCTTTGGTGTTCTCATTCTAAGAACAGAACATGTAAAGATGAGGATCTGACAGTTGCTGACTCTGGAAGAGCTTTGGTTTAAATTAATTTAGTATAAAATGCCAAGCACTTTTCTTCTTCTTTCTAAAACAGATCTCTAATTGGTGCTGCTGCACATACCCAGCGTACTGCACATACCCAGAGTACTGAAGCCTCTTTTTCCTGACATTGATAATCACAATGATTCCACAGCACTCTGATGATGCGAATGGCTATTTAGAAATTCACCCACAAACAATAAAATCAGACAAAAATGATAGACTTTCTAAAAACTGCCCAACAAACCTCTGCATACTGTGACATTTTACTGTATATAGTATATAAATTCAGAGCCATCAAGGAGGAGACACTGTTTTCTAAAGCAGGAAGTTGGTAAATGAAGTGGTCCTGTTAAGAAGCTGTTGACATGTGGAATCAAACTCTACAACAGTGGAAGGTTATAAAGCATTACCTATCAAATAAAGGTAGAATAATGAGAAAATATTTTCTAAAATCTTCACCACACCCCTCCTGGGCTTAGCTTTACTCCCAGCTTTCTCTGCCTCCTTCCCATCAGTGTTGTAGGGGGAATGTGGGCTCTGCTGCTCCTTCCTCCTCAGCAGCAGGACTCCTTATACTTTTCCCCTGTTCTAACACGGCATCCCTCCCACAGGAGACAATTGGCTGTGAACTTCACCAACCAAGTCTTTTCCATGGGACTGTAGCTCTTCATGAACTCTTCATGTACTGCTGCAGTGTAGGTCTTTCCCGTGGCGTGTAACCCTCCCAGTGACAGACAGCTCCAGTACAGATTTCCTTCAGGGTCACAGAGTCCTCCATGGGCTGCAGTTGGATCTCTGCTCCAATGTTAACTATCGTCCATAGGCTGCAGAGAGACAGCCTGACATCTCATATCTATTTAAAAATGCAAACACAGCTAAGGAAACAGTTTGCTAATAGAAAATGAAGTTATTTAACCTCAGATCAAAAAACTTTTTACAGAAAAGGGCTGCAGAAATATTTTTTTTCAGCAGAAATACTTATGCTATAACTAATTTAATAGTGTGTGAACATGAATTCTGGCATAGATGTCTAAATTGTGAATATAAGTTCTAAAAGTTGCTGCAAGTGGTGCTTTGAAATTAGAAATCCTACATTACTTCCAATTTGACTCTTACCTATCCACATAGCATGTTCTTGTTAATTTTTCTAGGTCAGAGATGCTTTTAGTAATACAGAAGTTTTTACTGAGTTCATAAAGTGCTAAGTAATTTAGCAATTATGTACCTCATCTTCATGATATCCTAATATCAAATACATTGACACAAAATAGACATTTTTGACTGAACTTAAACTGATCTGTTTGAGATTTTAATTAGCTGGAACTTAATAAGTGTTTGTGCTGCACTGTGGGGTAGTTGTATGTAGGCAGTTATATAAGTATGATTTGGCTTGTTACATTGCATATTTATTGGAATAACCCTGCTATTAATTCCTAGTAATGAATCAGTATATGAAGTGTGCTGAACATAGATCTGAAGCAGCAGAAACCGATGTTAATTGGTGTGCCACAGAAAGTAGGATTCTTTTTCTCTTTAAGTTACACCTGTAACACTAGCATTTACATAAGCTACTCTTACACTGTATATAAAATAGCTATTTTTTATTTCTTTCTAAAACAGCTCTGTTGACTCTGAAATTTACATATAGGTTCCTAAGCACTGATTTAATAGTTATAATGGTTATAATGGTTCGTTGCTACAATTCAGGAAGACATAAACATCTTTTTCAAGAAGGCTCTTAGATTTTTGTGTAAGTATAGATGTGGATATAACCCTCATTTATATCAAAGAGATATCATCTATGTGTCAGAGCTTTTCTGAATGGGGATGATTCCCTAAAATGACACCCTTAATTTCCAAGAATTCACTACTCTAGTCATTGATGTTAGAGTAAGAAGAAAGAAGCATCTTTACCTTTTACTTGAAAATATCTTTAAATACTTCAACATTGTATTATATTGAGCATTTACTGAATTAAAGGCTCTTTTCAGTGGTGCTTGGTGACAGGACAAGAGGCAATGGGCACAAGCAGAAATATAGGATTTTTCATCTAAACATCAAGAAATATTTACTTCAAGAGTGACTGAATGTTGGTACAGATTGCCCATAGAAATTGTGGAGTCTCCATCCTTGGAGCTACTCAAAAGCTGTCTGGGCAATGCCCTGGGCTCTAGGTAGCCCTACTTAAGCAGAGTGTTCGGACTAGATGAGCTTCAGAGGTCCCTTCCAACCCAAACTATGATTCTGTGTAAAGTTACATCTTGGGGAGTAAAGCACTCTTCATACTAATTCACTTCTATTGGTGAATTTATCTAATTTAAATATTTTATTCTAGCTAGAGAGAGCTAAAGAAAATGTGAAAAAAACCTACAAATAAAATGTCAATATTATAAAACCATATGGAGTTTTACAGAACTAACTACAGACATAGAAAATAGGTTACAACTCTACAAGATATTATTTTGGTATATTCACCATGTGACAAAAATACAGCCACAGAGATTTCGTATAGACCATAGGAAAAGTAACTTTGCAAAATTAGAATTAATCAAACCCATCTGCAACAGGAGATTAAGAAACTGTTAAATATTGAGACTCAGACTTAGAGTTCTGGGGTTTTTTTCCAGTTGTATTCAAAAGTTTAGGAAACAAAATCCAAATTCCATAATTTCTGAGAATTAGATTAATTTCAAAAGTAGAGGGGAAATGCCAAAATTTGACATTTGAGCCAACCATATGGATGACAAACTGTCCGTCCTTCTTCCTCCTCTTCACTGATTTTTTTTTTTTAAACTGTAAAGGTCTTTTCTGTTAAAGTTATTACAACACTAATCCTAATTAGAAGTAGAAAACAAATGGACACCTTAAATACAATGACTGACATAATTCAGAATTCACAAAAAGCCCAGATATTTGAATTATTTTCAATATTCATTAATTGGGATAGATTTGCCTTAGTTGTCTAAATATGTAATTATTTATAGTTGTGCCTCTTTATACAAATATCAACAATATATTTATGTCCTTTACCACAAATTCTTCTAAGTGGAGGATATTATTCCTTTTCAATTGCTTTACAGTGCTCTGAATCTCTAAGTGACTATGATAAATCATTAAATATTAAATGAGAAGATATCTGGACAACCGTAGAATTTCTGCACATAATAGCAATGGTGTAGCATCAACAAAATAATGGAGAGTCATGAAAAATTTATCTTGAAAAGCTGTGCGTTTTAAATTGAAGAAGAAATAATGATGTTAATAGCAAGATGTCTGCAGGACAGTGAAGTTTAAAATTAAGGTGTTTAATGAGCAAGATAGTAATCAATAAATAATGTTATCAATGAAGAAATTACTAGATGTAGGCCGAATTGAAAAAATATACACAATAGCCCAGTAGTGCCTTAATATTCGAAATATATGTTTATTTTCCAATACAATAATGCCTTGCTTACATTTTAATGGTTTCTCAGTGTTTCTCCACTTACTTTTAATTTCTTTTTTTTTACAAGATAATTTCCCTTTCTTTACTTCATATTAGTTATAAAAGAGTAACTATTTTGTTTCTTTGTTTAAAACTTTCTCAGTCATGATATTCAAGTAGATAAAAAGCCAAACCAGTCAAATTCATTCTTTTGGGAATGTTAAGATTCCCTGAAGGAACTGTCAACATATTTAGCAATAAATAGAGGCCAAACTAATAACACATTTTCTTGAACTTTCTCCTTCCTGTCCTAATCATGACTTGCTTCTCTAGAGAATCTGACTGCTATCAAAGTCTTCACTTTTAAAGAAGAGGCTACAATAAGCCTCAAATTATACAGTTGCTCCCAGGACTTTCCTGTATAAAAAGGCAAAATAGCTTTCACTGAAATAAGAAGCAAAAAACCAAAGTGGTGTTTCTCTACAAAGCTTGGCAGCATAAAAAATATTTGTTGCCAAATGTCATAAAAACAAACTATGCAAGTAAAAACAAAACCTGCTAGACTGCAGGCTACCTAAGCTTCTGAAAACATTCCATTAACAAGATGTTTGCAAGATTTCCACCAGAGACTCCCATAAACCTGTTACAATTAAAATTTTAACAAAAAAGCAAAATTAAGGAAAATCTCAGAGGGTCTTCTAAGCATGCTAGATAATTAACACACAAACACGAGTAAATTCACCTGCATAATACCACAAATTAAAATAATTGTAAGTCATTTTAATGTATATCTAATTGTAATTTGCTATTGAAATAGTATCTATTCACATGTCTTGATCCATCATTTCCTTCTGTCCTTATACAGATGTAAATGACCTATTAAATAATACAAACATTATTTCTTTGTAGACAGTGGAAGATTAGACCCCTGCAGAAATATATCAAAACATCTGCTTTTTATTCCTTTTTGTTAATCATACAATTTGTAGTTTCTTTCTATTAGACTAATACTTGTATATCTTATCCATTAGTACCCATCTTCCATTCCTCAGTTATGATCTTTGAGAGTTCCATAGTATCTTGAATTTCTTTTATCACCATTCTCTTTTTGCTTCAAATCCTCCCTTTGTTTCCATCCTGTATTAGGGTATTTTTATTATTTCTCATCTTTTGATTAGATTTTTTTTCCCTACACTCCTCTACTAGTTCTTTTATCATTGCTACTTGTCCTATCACAGGACACCACTGAAATGAGACTGACCCCTTCTACTTAACAACCACACTTCAGGTATTTGTAAATTCACGTGGCTAACCGGCGCGGAAGCACCAGTAGCTGGGTAAGGCACCGTCAGTGGCTGGTCTGGGCTTGTTTGTCCTTGGCAGCAGGGGGCCGTGCCGGAGCTATCGAGGGCTATTGTAACGCGGTAGAACCGAAAGCCGTCCGGGTCCCGCGGCCCGGCGCGGAGGCCTCGGTGCTGCTCAGCTGGTCACCCTCCGCTCGGAAACGAGTCGGGTCAGCTGCCGGCATAGCGCGGGCGGAACCGGCACCACCCACCGCTGATCAGGGGATAAGAACCCTCTGGGAGGGCAGCGACCTGTCTGGTCATCGAACAGAACTCGACGGGGAGTGCCCCGGGGTGGCTTCTGGCAGCTGATTTGTGCTGGATCTCGCACACAGGGCGCGGGGTAAGATCAGCCGTGGTCTCGATTCGGTAGTTCCCACAGGCGACGTGGGAACTCGGGCGGAGTTCCGACACAAACACAAAGCCACCCAGGCTGCAAGGAATGCCAGATCCTTTCCCTGGCAGCCAGTGGCAGGTACGAGAGCTGTCGTGCGCGCTGAGAGCGAGGGAGGATCTTTGCCCAGCTGCACAGCTGCACCCGGGGTGAAGGGAGCGAAATTCGGCTGGTAGCCTGTCACAAGTGGAGCTCCTCAGTCGTCAGTGTTGGGACTGCTTCTGTTTAATCTTTATCGACTGTTTATCGATGATCTTGAGGAGATGGAAGGCACCCTCAGTAAGTTTGAAGATGACACCAAGCTGGATGGAAGTGTTGATCTGCTTGAGGGTAGGGAGCTCTGCAGAGGAACTTGGACAGACTTACTTGATGGGCTGAGGTTAATTGTATGAGCTTTAAGGTCAAATGCTAGGTCAATACCACTTTGGCCACAACAATCCCATGCAATGCTACAGGCTGGGGGAAGAGTGGCTGGAAAGATGCCAGGCAGAAAGTGACCTTGGGGTGCTAATTGCCAAGTGGCTGAGTATGAGCCAGTAGTGTGCCCAGGTGGCCAAGAAGGATCGTGGCCTGGATCAGAAATAGTGTTGAAAGCAGGTCTAGGGATGTGATCTTGCCCTGTACTTGACATTGGTGAGAGCCCATCTCGAGTGCTGTGTTCAGTTTTGGGTACCTCAGTTCAAGAAGGATGTTGAGGAGCTGGAGCAAGAAGAATAAGCAGAGTGGCTGAGGGACCTGGGACTGATTAGTCTCAGGAAGAGGAGGTTGAAAGGAGGTTGTAGAGAGGTAGGTGCTGATCCTCTTCTGAGAAGTAAACAATGGTAAGACAGGAGGGAATAGCCTCAAACAGCACCAGGGGAGGTTTAGGCAGGACATTAGAAAAAAAATTTTCTCTGAGAAAGTTTTCCAGCATTGGAACAGGCTGCCCAGGGAGGGGCTTGTGTCACCATCCCTTTGAGGTGGCTAAAAGTCATGTAGATGAGGTCCTCAGGGATACGTCATAGGTGTGATAAAAGGTTGGACTGGATGATCTCGTAGGTCTTTTCCGACCTAAGTGATTCTGTGATTCTGTAATATACTTTTATTGCACATGCCAAGCAATCCATTATCCCCTATGTGCTATGTCGCTTTAATATACAATGTTGTCCAAGTGCCACAAGCAATCAAGGCATAAGTAATGTGCATAGATAATCCTGGAGAAGACATCAGGGTTTTTTTGTTTGTTTGTTTGTTTAACTATGAAATCTGTTGGTTTTGGTGATGTAGGGTTTTGGGTTGGTTTTGTTGTTTGGGGTTTTTTTTGTGGGGTTTTTTTGTGTTTTTTTTTTTTGTTTTGGTTTGGTTTGTTTGTTTGATTTTTGTAAAGTTATTCTTTCCTTGATTCAAAGTCAGAATAAAGTATTTGAATAAGATGGATGTACAGGTAGGAGCTAGAAGTAGAATATTGTGCGTCTGGGAAGAAGGTAAAACTTGATTATCTCTCTATGGTGAATACCCAGCTCATACTGCTGTGGCAGTTAAAGTCATCATGTTATGCCTGCATTACCACCCTGAGGAAGGAGACATGATAGAAAAGGTGTATAAATATATTGAGTTGTCCAAGACTTAGACATTAAATTTGTTCTAAAGAAGGGAATTGGCCACAAGATTTCTTGAGTTTCAGATAGTCCCCTTGCCCTGATAAATCTTTCCTCCACACTTCAATTTTCTCTCCTTCTACAATAAAAAGAAGGATGAAAGTTATGCTTTCCTAACCATCAGTAAGAACTTTGAGGATGCACAACTACAGAATAAAATTGTACACGCTGAAAAAGATGCTGAGCAGGTCAGAGGTTTTACAGCTGTAAAGAAAGAGCATGTGAGGGATAAAAAAAGCTTTTAGAGTACTCTTCAATATATGTGACTGATATTTCACACCTTTACTTTTCATACATAAACATTGGTCATATGGGATTATGCAATGATATCTAATAAGGGAATTCCACTCCAGGTAGTTTAATTCAAGCTGCTTCATTTCATTTTCATAACTTTAGAATGCAAGCTTTCAGTTGTAGCATTTCATGGATTTGTATGCTTTCTTAGCAAATTTAAAGATAACTGTGGTATTTATGAATAGCCTCAACTGCTGCCAGATTTTCTTCTCGCTTTGTAGTCAATATTAGCAGTAGATTTACATTTCATTTTCTAGTACAGTGATCTACATCTATCTTTATTCTTTTTCTTTTTTTTTTTTTTATGCTTGATTTTCTATTCATTTGGAACAGAGTGTCATTCAGAAGCAGCTTCAAAGTCTACAAAATGCCACTGGCATAGGGACAAGATTTAACAAGCTGTACCTTTGAGCACAGAATTCAAATTTTCACTGAAAATTTTAAATGAATAAAGAGTGCAAGGGAAAATCATCCATAAGATTTACTAAATATCAATCATTCAGAATAGGTAATTCATCAAAACTTGTGTATTGCCTTCTGTAAACAGGGAAAGAAAATAAAGGGATATTTAAAAAAAAAACAAAACAACACCAAAAACAAAACAACAACAAAACAACCAACAAAACAAAACAAAACAAAAACCAAAAAAATATCCTTGAGGAGTTTAAGCTTAAAAGTAGTTCCATAGGTACTGGAGTACCACCCACAGAAAATTGTATTACAACTGCAGTGAGTGGTACTCAAAAGATCAAGGGAAATTCCCCTGGTGGTTTTGATGGGGTTTTTTTTCAAAGTTTTTTACTTTGAAAAAATTATTGTGCAGTGTTTCAAATGCAGTTTGTTGTACTTTGTGTATATAAGCAGCATGTAACTCTTTCTTCAGGCAAGCTTTGAGTCTTTGACTTGTCAGTCTCAGTATTCATCTGGTATATAGGTATATTCAAGTATATAGTTTCCAAGGACCTTTTGCCTTTCTATACCACTAGCCATAATTCTTCTGTTTGCACAGACCTTCCTCTACACCTATTACATAATTTTCTGCTAATGTTATCAATTAGACAAAGAGATCATCATCCCATGGACAGGCTCTAGGTGGAACAGAGTATATATAAAAGTACACATATATATGTAATTCATAAGTAATTAGATGTAATTATGAATCCAATTCTTTGGTCAAAATGTGAGTTTTAAGACTCGCCTCAACTTGCATTTGGCCTGCTGCTGTCCCAGGGTTGGGTCTTGTCTGTCTTGATCATGATTTTCAAAACTTGCTTTCTACTTGCTTACAACCATTTTAACACTCAGGGTAATGTGGTGCTCAACTCTTTATTCAGTCCATGCTGTCCTAGCCTATAATGAAGTTATTTCCTTTTATTCTTGATTTGCTACAGGTTGTTTATCTTGTGAGTTTTATCATCTTTTTTTGATTTTAGTTCCACCCTTCCCAATTTAGCCCCAAAGAGCAACAATCTCTCAGGCATGGTAGAATTTATCAGTCATTTCAAAAGTTGTGAAGTACACCTCAAGTACCAAAAAACCCAGAGTATGTAGAGTTTTAATTCCAGTACATGCTGGAGGCACTTGTCAGGTACTTGTAATCAATTAACTATATTTGCAAACAGCTTATTTTACAGATGGGTTTTAAAGGTCAGTTTCTGTAACTGAAATATAAAATCTGTAATTCTAGATTAAATTATTTTTCCATCCCTTGTAGTGGGTCAGAAAGTTAATATCTGAGCAGGACCATGGAAGAACATCTTTCCTAGCAGATTTCACAGGTATCTGGTGACTGCAGAAGTATGCCAAGATTTCAAGTGTTGTTTCTGAACTCAATCTCTGGATGAGCGTATGCTTTGCTGTGGACAAACCTTCTGCCCATTACCCAGGGAGATTTGTTGTCTCCCTAGTACTAATTTCTTTCTCATTTCTAGCTCCTTTCTCACATGTAGGAGTTTGATATTTACATTATTTTTTTCATGTTTCTCTTCAGCAGTCTTAATCATCTGTCTCATTTTGGCTGCCTATCTCAGTTTTTGGTTTTGGGTCTGGGTTGAAAGCATTTGAAACAGCCTTTCTAGGTAAATTCTACCTAGAATTTCAGATTTATCATGTGCTGGAGTGAGAACATTCATTTTAATCTGGGGGGATGCTCTTTGTGTTGTGCAGTTGCAGATAGGAGATGCAAATGGACAGAGCATGCTCTGTGCAGATGGCATCTTCTGAGATCTTTAGAACTTGGCAACTAAGATCTGTGATATCCTGCTGAGAAGATCATACAGCACATTTCAGAGGTTTATACTGAACACATTTTTTTCATGGTTGGCAAGAAGTTTGGTGCTTTTTTCTGAAAAGATTTGTCATCCCTTGTATAGTTCAAGTTATTGCTCCAATATTTCCACCTCCCACTATATGAACCATTAAGCTTTTTCTTTTCTCTCTGAAACATTAAAACACTCTTTCACTCCCACTGTAGACAATTGTGGCAAAAAATGGATAAAGTTGCAAGGATGTTACCAAAGAATACAAGATTAGAATAAAATGGAAAATTCTTGGATATTTTTCTACCACTTTTAAGATATAGACAAGAGAGGAATATTATGATAACATGGACCAATAATGGCTTAACAGTTTTCTATGAAAACATGAAGGTATATTAGAAACAGTTCTCCTGCCTTTTGTATTTGTCATTTTCATTAAGGGCATCATACTCATTGCAAATTTCTCATTACCTCGTCTTTTCTGAACAACTGAAATTTGAAACTAGTCTGTTATTTTTATTTTCTTTCCTTTCTCTTACAGTTAAAAGATCAATGTATTATGCTCACAGTATTTAGGTTTTATTCTCGGAGGAGTAAATGTTACCAGATTTTCTAGCAGTTTCGTAGAGGGCTGACAAGTACAACAGTAAGTTTGGTTGTTTTTCTTTCTGCCTTTTGCATCACTACTCTTAGAGTTTCAAGGGAGGATCAAACTACAGCTGCCTGTCAAGGTTTGTTAAAGAGAACGTGCTTGAGATGTGGGCAGCCAGTACCATAATACTCAAACAGTTGCTTAAGCACTCGTTCAGAGGCCAATCCTTTCACAGGGGATTGGGTTTTGCTGCTTTCAGCATCTTTAATGATGCTGTTTGGATAAATCCAAAGTTATGAATTTGTGCTCTGTTATTAGAAACTATGGCAGAGCCAGATACAAACATTGCCTCTAATGATCATGTTTTTGATTTGAGAGTGTTTCTAAGTTTAATAAATAATAAATAATAATCATTGGCTTTAATAACAAAATCCACACATTAGCAAAAAAAAATAAATCAATAGCTTCTCATACTTTTAACTTTTAAAAGCAAGACTTCTGCACTAGAGAACTATATCAGTTTAATCCATTCAGTTCTTCTGTAAACCTTTTTAATATCAGAAAATATTTGTGTCAGTAATGACAAAGTTTAGGAATATATCTGTTGCTTTTCGGGTAATTTTGTGTTTCTGAGATGCTGCAAAATAGTTTGAGAGATCGAATTAATCTACTGGAATAGTAGGAATGATTAATAAGATTGTTACTTTACAGTGTAAGGTGTAGAGAGGACATTAGCAAAACTAAACTAGTGAATTTCTGTTCTTTCAAGTCAGCTCTCTGATTACCATCCAAGAAATGCAGATATAGGATCTTTTAACTGTTCAAAATTAATAATCAGCATATGTGAATGTCTTAAAAACAATAGTTAAACTCATACTAAGGAACTAATAAGATTTTGAGCTGATTCTCATTTACATGTTTCTAAACATTTTGCAATTCTTTCTGGGTAAAGACTGTGCTTTGTGGTTCTTCATTTTTATTGGTACAGTTCAGTTCTCTCTGAAGGCAGTGTCATACAGACCAAAGAAAGCAGAAGAAGCATAACAAGAAAAGACTTGTCTTTTTGTTTGTCTATGTACTTTCCTCCTCAGAAACTATCGTGATTAAAAGATCAAGAGGTACAATATCAGATCACATCCACTGACAAGCTGTAGAAACATTTTCTGCTATCAGGCAGGTTATGTGTCTGACACTCCTGAGCTGCCTTAAGAACGGCAAGAAGGCAGACTGGAATCTGAACCCTGGGTGTGCTGAGTCAGCTTTGGTATTACTATATTTTTGATGGATTTTTTTTCTCATGACATCTGTATCAGTTAGAGAAGTATTTAATCAATGCTTCAGATTTTGAACTAAAATTGAGCAATGGGTATCTAAAGTTTTCAGACCAAATTTTGAATTTGAATTCATAGAATGACAGAAGACAACCATGGATGTTAAAATTCTCAAGACTTAGTTTTGACATCTGTAGCACTAGAATATAAATCTGCATACAAATGATGCATATTCTTTCATATGTAAACTATCTCAGAAATACTAGGAGTTTCCATTATAGAGTTTGCTGCACACCTGTGTTTTGTTGGTATAGCTTCAAGTGAAAATTTAAACCAACTCATTTCAGTTGCTAGAAATTCTAGGAGCATCCTTAGGTTTTATTTAAAATTGTCTGGTTTGGTTCATTATAAAATAATCCTGATCCACACAGATAAAAATTCCTTAAAATTTACCTTCCACTCAGTTTGGACAGTTTCTTTCCTCAACACAAGAAAGACATTGAGGTGCTGGAGCATGTTCAGAGAAGGGCAGTGAAGCTGTTGAAGGGCCTGGAGAACCTCCTGTCTTATGAGGAGCATCTGAGGGAGCTGGGGATGTTTAGTCTGGAGAAGAGGAGGCTGAGGGGAGACCTTATAACTCTCTACAACTACCTGGAAGGAGTTTGTAGAGAGGTAGGTGCTGGTCTCTTCTCACAAGTAACTAGTGACAGAACAAGAGGGAATGACCTCAAACTGCACCAGGGGAGGTGTAAACTAATTTTTAAACTAAAAAACTAAGATTATTTTTTTTTCTCCCTTAATCTGCAATTTTGTTTGCTAGCACCTGAGGAAAAGATTTTAGGATCACATGTTGCCTGTCCTAGACACCCAGAGATGGTTGCAAAGTGGTCATAATAGTTCCATCCTGGATTTCATGATGACACACAGAAGTGATAACAGTGCAGAATGAAATGTGGCATAAAGCCAGAAGTTTTGTGTGAATATTGTACGGAAAAAGAGATTATGTCATAGATATGAGTGTGGAGGAAAGAAGAGATGCAATCTTCACCTATCAGTGAAGGTAGAGGTATTAAAAAAGGAAGTCTGCAGAATTTTTATTTTTTTTTTTCCTTTAAATTAGGAGATGAAAAACATTAGTGGAACAGCTTAGTGATATATGAGCTTAAAAATTCTGACACTTAGCTAGGAAAATGCTAAATTCAGACAGGAGGTTTCAGTAACATCTTTCTGAGCTTTCAGCATTGTGCTGTTTTTGGAGTAGGTAAAAGGTGGCTATGTTGGCATATGAAGTCTTATCCCTTTGGGAAGAAGGGATGTGAATTAATTGCTTATCCCTTCCCCTTCTCCTTTTTTACATAGACAGGGATTGCAGAGAGATCTGCTCTTAAAAGACCTGAGTAAAATGTGAATACATTTCCAAATGGAAAACTAAAAAATAATTTGATTATAGCTGACTGAATGTTTCATATTTTATTTGTTTTTCCATTGCCCATAGATGCTAAGATCTTCTTTTGTGTTGTTTTTTGAGAGAAAAATGGAAGGCTTCTCAATTACTTTATGCATCTTGTGGGAAGAAGCTTTTAAAGAGTGCAAAGTGGACTCTGAGCAAATTGTTAAATCCTTTACATTTTAATCTTACTCTCTAAATTTAGTTAAAGGATCAAGAGGACTTTGCATAGCTTTCCATAGAATTCCTCTTGTTTTTTGTGAACTGGCCTGAGCTCTGGGGCCTAATGGGATGGTTGACTTTGTAAAGAGGTGTCTGTTGGCTTGAAGATTTAAGAAAAAAACAATTGTTCACCAGAAAAAAACACAAACCAGTAGCCACCAAATTAATAATCAACTGGTATCTTTAAAGAGAAAGATTTTAAACTAGAATATCTTTCATGCTGTAAGTATTTTCTGTAGTGCTAAACATGGAAGCCTTCAACTTTGAAGTGAGGTTTTGGTGTTTCCTTCCATACTGCTCAAGGCTGTTGTGCCCTTCTGTATTCTTGGAGGTTGCCTGGCAGAACTTCTGTGCTGCTGAGTGTATTGTGCACCCTGTGGACCCAGCTGTTTGCTACTTCCACAGTCCACTGTGGACTAATCATCACTTTGAGAAGTGTTTGCTATCTTAGCTGATTCCAAATATAAAACTGAGATGCCAGGAGTTCATAAAAATATTTAACTTCAGTGTGTTTTGAACAACTGTGCCAGTGCTGGCAGAAAAGGGAGTTTTTACATCCAGGAAATTACCATTACTAGAGACAGGTTTATGCAGTGAGTGTAAAGTCCATCCAGTAACAAGCTTCTAATGAAAAAATTGTGTAGGTGTTTACCACATCTCTATATAAAGAAAGAGAATGAATATTGACCGTGTAGCTTGAAAATGCCTCTTGTATTTGCAAATCATCAATCAATATACTTGGCAGTCTTCAATCAACATAATTCAAAAAAAATCCTTGAACTGACTTGAGTAGTTCTAGAACAGGAATGTTCTAGGACCTATAAAGGTCCAAGGTACATCATGGATGCACTTAAACCAACTTCCTTTCCCCTTTTTCTGCAGTCCATGATGAGAAAACTCACCTCCAAAGCATGGCATCTTGGAGTTTTTATACAGGCAAAACGCTCATTCTGTGAAGCTCCACAGTAGTTACTAAGATGACAACTGGGTCAGCTGCAAATAACGTTATGGCAGCTCTTTACCCACAATTCAGTGCATGTTAACACATCATGTTGTTTCAGTTTATCTTCCCAAGGACAGACTGGTGTATGAGCTGCAGTAAACAAAATAGCAAATGTGGCTGTTTTTCATGAACAAACCATAATACCCTGCCTGACCTAGGAGAGGTCATCATGTCCCAAAACAAATGTGAAATGGCTTCTAACTTTTCTTTTTCTGTCCCAGTGTCTCCATGTAGGCTTATAATTATGTAATGCTCTTGTTGAAATCACTTGTAAGCAATGTGAATGTTATGCCCATTATGTGCACACACAGCTGGTTAGGTATGACCAACATCTGGATCCAGAGACCCAATGTTCTGTGAAGCTTTCTGCTGATTTCTTACATGTATTGATCTGTCTCCAGATACGGCTTGGCTTTCTAGGAACTGTCTCTGATGAATTTCAATTTTAACACCACTACTCTTGGGTAGAACTAGGCTACTTTTGAGAGCCTTGAATAAAAATGTTTACATCTGTGCAATAGAAGCCTTATTTTCCCCCCTCAAAGCTGTAAGTTCTCAATGTGGGCTCTGCTTTTGTTAGAAATGTGTTAATTTTTGTTACTGGTTTTTGGGTTTGGGGTTGGTTTTTTTCCTTTTTCCTTTCAGGCTTCTACCTTTGGCACCTGAAAACATTCTCAATACAGAACTAGCAAAACTCCTCTGCTTTGCAGGGATATTGTGATATGCTCCATGCCATTTGCCATTGATGGCTCAGTTGATGTGAGCATGCAGCAGCTGTGTGTATTTGCAATACATTTAGAAACCCCAGACAGAAGCACCATCTGCTATGCAAGGTACTCTCATAAGCTGGGCAGTCCCTAAGTAGCTCAGTCTGGATACATGCAGAAAGATCTGTGGTCCAGGAAAGCATTGGGATTACTGAAGGAGAGCTAAATAGTTTGTGTCCAGGGCTGTCTTTTGTGATACTAACTTCAGTACCTGTTTAATTTTAAACATGAGTGCTCTGTTTTATATGATTCATTAATACTTTGCTAAAGTAGAAAAAAATGACATGAAAAATTTAGCCTGGATGTAATTCTGTGCTGAAAAGTCCTTGTCAAAAAAGGTAACTTGCATTCATTCCGTAAATTACCTCCTAGATGTTCATGATAATAACAGGCTTGAGAAGCCATCCTGTGGTCAGGCTGAAGGTTTTCCTGCTTTTGACATCATCCCAGTGCACTGCAGGGGAGTAGCAGATGCCAGGCAGCTCTACCTTACCATGCTCTGTATGCTGTTTAAACAAATTTATCACTAACTCACTGCATGGGTAACTGAAATATTTCTAATGTAGATCGTTTGATCGATGTTCTCATTAAGAAAAAGCTGCAGGCCATGTCATTACCATCATGTTCTTTCTTTCTTTGCAGCATTATTAAGTGTGCTTCTTTGCTATGCATATGTATGTGTTTGGGAGAGAGGAGGGTTCTGCTTGGCAATTCCTTTTATCAGTTCATGTTCCTGATGATTTGTCCCTCCTTTCTCTTTTCCTCTTTTAGACTGTGATGGTGCAGTAGAATTGTACTTAAATTACATTTAGGACAGCAGGTCTAGACAGATTGTTTGATAGAGAACAGTGTTAAAGATGGTGTCCTTGAACACGATGATCATAGATTTACTTTGTCTCCTGGTGTTACTCAAATTTCACACAAAGCCATAAGGCTAAATCTGGTTTCTTAAAGATGCTGAAGACAGCTGATAGAAAAAGTTCCTCATTAATGTTTGCTCAAATTCCAAACAGCTGGTTTTGTTGCTGTGAAGTATGTCTGGGTTTTTTTAATAGAGGCTTTAGCTTTACTTATTCTTTGTATCTACTCTTTATGAGCATTTGTAAGAATGCATATACTGCTATGCATGCAGAAAAGACTCATTATTGACTGAGTAGCAGTTAGCAGAGCCAGAAAACAAACAAAAGCTGTTTGCCCCAAATCCATCCCCAGTAATGAGTACTGCATACTCTCAGACCTATAGTTGAAATTATTTATTTGAAACTTTCTAACAAAAAGGAAATGTGTTCACAGTTTTGTTAAAACTGATATTCTTTCTGAATAATTTCAACCCATAATCATAAAATCCAATGGCTTCTCCCAGCTCTTGCTCCACTAGTTTTTCTTTGATTCTTGTCAAGTCTTATTAAACCGTTTCAGTTGCTCAATTAATGTTTTGTACTTAAACTTCAGAGTAAGACCTAATTCTGTGTTTTGGCAAACTCCCAGCTTCATATTCTTGACACAAACAATCAATGCTTATACCAAGGTTCTCCGGCACTGATTTAAATTTGTCTGTCTTCAACAGGTCAATATCCTTTACACATGTAATTGCCTCTCAAATAACAATGTAAAAAACCACACACACACAAAAAAATTCTTTCTTTTTAAATGCAAAACTTAAATTCAAGATAAATTTTAAAAAAAAGGGGAGGGGATGGCATCTCATTAGAGATTAGGTTCTTTAAACAGTAGATTCTAACTTTCTTATTCTTAAATAAGGGTAGTTGTACAGAATAAAGTACTTGAAATAACTCAGAATTGTATATTGTAAGCAATAACTTCAAGAAATAATCTTTAATTTATTTGCTGTACTTTTTCCACTAAGATACACCAATCAGCTTGAAATAATCAGTCATAGCGGACAAGCTATGATTAAAGGGACAGGTTTTTTTTCTACATAATTTTTGCCTGTTGTATCTGAAATCTCAGCTCTGGGAATTTTGTGAATCTCTGCATGTATTTAAATACATAAGGGTGATTTCAAACGACTTGTGGGAAAAGAATGGAACTATTCCGTTTCCAAGCTAAAATGCCAAAAGATTTAAACACCTACTTCTTTGTTTCTAATTTCTATTTTTTCAAATATAGAACATTTGAAATAATATATTCATTTTTGTCATCCATTGCAGTGCAATACTTTTAGCCCTGAAGAATCAATATTAGCAATAAAATGTTTACTATAATCATGCTTCAGACATGACTACATGTTCAGCAACATTCTTTCCTGTAGAACTGCTATGTGAATGGCTTTTTCATGTCATAGAACCATAGAATTGTCAAGTTTGGAAGGGGCCTTAAAGATCATCTTGTTCCAAACCCCCGCCCATGGCACGGACACCTCCCACTAGATCAGGCTGCTCAGAGCCCCATCCAGCCTGGCCTTTAAAACTTCCAAGGATGGGGCTTCCACCACCTCTCTGGGCAACCTGTGCCAGTGTCTCACCATCCTCATGGGGAAGAAATTCTTCCTTGTGTCTGATCTGAATCTATTTTAATCCATTCCCTCCAGTCCTATCACTGCCCAACAGCCTAAAAAGTGCCTCCCTACCTTTCCTGTAGCCCCATTCAGATACTGGAAAGCCACAATAAGGTCTCCCTAGAGACTTCTCTTCTCCAGACTGAATTACCCCAACTCTCTCAGCCTGTCCTCATAGGAGAGGTGCTCCAACCCTCTGATCATCCTCATCACCATTCTCTGGATGTGTTCCATCACATCCAAATCCTTACTGTAATAGGGGCTTCAGGACTGGATGCAGCTCCAGGTGGGATCTCACCGGAGTGGAGTGGACAATCCCCTCCCTTGACCTGCTGGCCATGCTGTTCTTGATGCAGCCCAGGATCTGTTTGGCTTGCTGGGCTGCAGAAGCACACTGATGGCTCATGGTAATCTTCTCATCTACCAGCACCCCCAAGACCTTTCGGTTTTCATGTAAAGATCCCCAGAAGCTAAACATGACACTCATGAAAGAAGCTCATAAATCAGTATTTTTATGACATCTAATTTGAGAAGTTGTACTATTATATTTTGTATGGCCTGTATGTGGAGGAAAACATCTTCAGGCTAGATGCCAGGATGAGGCTAATTAAGATACAAAGTGAAATGTTAAGAGTTAGTGAGGAGTAGAGAAGAGGAACAAGGAAATAATAGAATCTTGTGCACTGCTGTGTGTTGCATCACTGCCAAATAACAGGGCTGCTTTTTCCTATCTCTTGTGAAAGGCAAATGAGCTTTTGGGGATAAAGCAGGGACACATCAGCAGGGTGGCTCTATGAGGTAGCCTTCTCTCACTATGAAAGCAGAAAATATTTAGAATTATTTATTATTATTCCAGCTGGGTATTACTTCCATAGCTAGTAGTACAGTCTCATAAACAAGATGCTAGATTAGGAAACAGAAACCTTAAAAAAAGCTTAAATTTAAATCTTAACCGTATGTTTCTAACTGATGTTGCATTATTTTAACTGTTTTACAAATACTCATTTTCTTGATTCCTTTCATCTTGCCTAGGCTAATTCTTTGTAACCTGACAAACTGGGGACATGTGGATTCACTACAGCAGCCTGTACTATTTGAGTATCTACTGTCCACCGAGTTGTGGCCTTCCAGAAACTCAGTAGAGCAGCTCCCCATTGTGCTGCAGCCTTGTCAGACGTGAGCATGACATGATTCCCAGTGCTTGTTGTCATTGGTAAGAGTCCTGTTGGCTGGCAGAAAGGTAGAATCAAAGGAGACCAAAACTTTGGCTCTTTGGAAGCTGCGGACGTGCCATTGGCCAGGCACCACCTATTTGAAATTATTTGATGTCACTGATCTGGATTAAAAAAACAAATAAATTTGAAGAGGATCATGACTTTGAAACCTAGTAATTGCAGCACTTGTGAGAAGTGCTCACATCTTCCTTAACTGACTGTTCAGAGTATTAACCAAGTGCTATTCAATGTATCATAACTGAAAATCCATTGGAGAAAAGACTGCAGCTCAGCTCCATGGTGAATGCCTTATCACAAGATTAGGTAGTCAAGATAACCCATGTTTCTAACCCTCTTGGTCCATCAAATCATTAATTGTTCTCTACAAAGTCAAGTAGCTTCCAGACTCCTTTTCTGATCCCAGGTCACTGTCTGAACACAACTTCTGTTGTAATGCATTTTGAACTCCTTTTTGTGTGCATGGAGAGTTATTAATGCATGACAGCCTAAATTCTGGAGTCTAGCATACTTATGGAAACTTTGGAGCTGGGGTAGGGAGTTCAACTCCTTACAGCTAAAGTGTGAATTACAGTCAACATTTAAGTGCACAAAGGCTGTGGGTGACCCCAGAGTTAGACATTTAACTGGAGTTGTATTTGTGAACATAAAGATTAATGGTCCTAAAGTACCTGGTACTGGAGTAAAGAGTTCCAGGCTGGACTTCAAGTCCGAGGATTCTTTTTTTAATGGTCATTCATCCTCAATACAGCAAAAAAAGCCCCTTTTGCTTCCATCAGAATGTGTAATATTTGCTGCTATAATCAGTGGCAGCTGCTTTGACTTCCATTTTAATCCTATTGAGACCAATAACAAAACTTTACTGGATTATATAACACAGATTGTATACAAAGGGAACACAGCCTTGCTTAACGCACTGTGTAGTTCATCTGTACTACTATTGGGCTCAGCATTGCCCAATGACTGGTGTATGTCCCACTGAGAAGTCATGAACATCACCCTTTTCATTATTATAATAATTATTAATATTTTATATCAGCTCTTAATACTATTTCAAGAAATACCTAACATAATCCAGAAAGGGAAAAAAAATACAGTATTTGAATTATTTAAGTGTCTGTGTTTCATAGATTAGTACAAGACTGATTTAAAAGAAGTATTTGTATATGTGGTTAGTTTCTACCTGGACTGAGGGAAAGCTCTTCCATTTGACAGCTGATGTCAGTTTGTACATAGCATTTTGGCCTCTAGCAGCCAAAAATGTTGTCTTGTGCCAGACTTCTGTGACTGCAAGAGTGTGCAGCTATCACTGTGAGAAGCACAGAGAACAGAAAGTCACCCTTGTCTTTTGAGTGCTAAGTTGGCAAATAACTTTGGCTGGAGAGCTGTTCCTGACAGCAAGAGAGAGTCAGCTCTGAGCTGAGATGGCACCTGCAGTGCACAGAGAGCAAACTGCTGTTAGGACATGAACAAAGCTGTCCTCTACAATTTTAAATATGCTTCAACTAGTTGGAGGTTTGTTCTCCATTAAGTACTCATGGAAAAGATGGCTAATATGTGGTGTAGGTTAGAAGGAGCTCAAAAAATATTTGCTTAACTTGGCCTTAGTGATGAGACCAAATCAAAAAAACTCTTAATGACATATATGAAAATGAACAAAAAGGAAACTAAGAGGATTAGGTTACTCGGATTTGGAGTTTTTGTGGGAAAAGACTCAGCTTAATAGATAGTTTTACTAGGCAGCTCACCTTAGGGACTTTCTTTGCTTTCTGTCACACTCACTTTCCCTGGAAATTTTACTTTATTTAAGCGACTGTCAACATATGTCTCATTCTCTTGTAATAATGGCTTACTACAAACACAGCTGTTCCACGAACTACCAGTTTACCAGTTCCTTCTGTAACTAGTTGAAGTCAGAAAATTAACAAAGGTAATAATAACTGTTTGGATTAAAATCTTCCATAATCACTGTCCAGGTTCCTTCCCTAAAGTTACAAACTTTCTGTAACTCACTTTTTGGATTCTCCCTGAATGAAAAGCTTTCATCCTTATTTCCTTGGTTTCTGAAGTCCAAGTCCACAGGTCCAGACTAATTACAAACCTGGGCTTCCATCCCTTGGACCATTTAATTGCCTGTTTAAAACAGGAATAATCTCATCTGAGACATGTACAAAATCAGGGATTATAACAAGATGAAACAAACTAAATTCATGCCAAGTATAAAGACATCTAAATCTGGGCTAGAGCATAAATAACCATCCATCTCTTAATTCTGTACTACCTAAAGAGGTATCTGTCACTCCTGGATTTAAGTTGCTGAAACACAGGGCCAAATAATGAGAAATATGCTAACAGTTTTCTGGCATAGGTGACAAAAGCTAATACAATTTCAGCTCAGATATGGAGCTTTTAAGCAGTAATCCTGTTTTAGGTTGTCTCGCCCTCAACAGAAGTGGCTGAAACACTGGGGCTCTGCTGCTCCTTTACCAATCCTGTGACTGCAGGATCACAGGGTATTCCCTGTATCACTCTGTCTAACATCATTGCCATGCGGTGTATTCCTCTGTCTAACATCATTACCATGCAGTGTATTCCTTTTCTCAACTTCTTCTCAAAACTAGAATTATTAATAAAGGTAGTGCTTTCCTTTAGTAGGTTTTGGATGATCTGCTTCTATTCTTAGGGATAAAACATATTTCTCTGGTTTAAAGGAAATAGGTAAAATGTGATTGGAGCATTAAAGAGCTTTACAGTGATCACCACAGCTTTGTGGCAGTTTTTAATACTAGAGAACAGATTCATTTAACAATTTTGGACAATTTGTCTATAAAGACATCCTAATGATAGAAATTGCTATTGCATTTTGTGATGGCAGCACAGGGGTTTCAGTCCCAGAGCTCTTAGCTATTCTGGGCTCAGCCCAGAGCTTGTTAGGTAAAACATCTTATTTATGGGCAAGGTGGCAGTACTTCTACACAGAAAAATAGTAATAATACAATTAATACGGTAGCACACTCTCTTGGTTTATATCCTCTTTCGTGGGGTTATAATCACCCTTCCATTCTTTCTCTGTGAGCACACAGGTGGAGAGATTAACAGCATCAGATATCAGTATCTAGAGTCCTTCACTGGGAGGAATATGATGTTGATGCAGCTGGTATCTTCTTCCACTTCCGAAATCCACTTGAGGTCATTTCACAACCAGTTTTACCCAGCTCCAGCTCTGCATTTCTTTCACTGTCCACTAGCAAGTTGTTTATAGCAGTGGGGTCTTCACTGCCTGCCTCATCTCTTCTCACCTCGTGCCTGTAGATCTCTGTGCCAGATCCTGTGTCCCTGCTTCTCTGTGGAGAGCTGCTATTGGAACCAGTCTATATTTCTCTACACTATGTCATTACGTTAGAGTTGCAGTATCTCCTACATAGAGCAACAGCTTGTTCCTGTTAACTCTATAAAAATACAATCACATAAAGGTAAGCAAAAGCAAAATAAATTAGTTCAGATGCCTGGTCAACTAGAGAAAGTGTTGTCACAGCTGAACCAAGTTGCAGTCAAAACTAGCTCAGGCTAGAGCAAGTCTTGACAGACCCAGTTGTGAGGCCTTGCAAATTTAGTGCCAAACTTGTAGGTTGTTCCTGTTAGTAGCAATGCTGGATTACAGGGCTATGCAATCAGAAACTCTGCTATTGTCTAATACAGACATGAAGAAAACACCTGGACTCCACTTCAGTATCAGTCCAAAGTCTGAGACTTCACCTCTCAGTCAAACATACATAATTTGTGCTGTTTGAGGACAACAGAAAATACATTTTTAAAGCAGACCTTGCGAAACATTTTGGTGACAATCACAAAAGAACCCATCTAGAATAGTATATTTAAAAGAAATCTCTAATTAGTGTGTATTCCAAATATGGCACTAAACCTTCAGAGGATGCACAGAGATTATCTATCACTTTGCGTCAGAAAAGTATGTGATCTGCCGCTTATCCCCTATTTGTTATTTAGCTAATTAGGAGCAGTATTTGTGTTTCCATTACAGAGGTAATAAATTTTCTGTTCCGTGAGACTTTAAGACTCCAATTTTTCTTTTCCAAATATAGCTGAATAGAAACAGAATGTAAAGGCATATTCAATATCCAACAGATGTATATGTTTTGTTTATCTTTGATAATTAAAAAATACTTAATCTCATTTTACTTTCTAAGATCTTTTAGTTTCATGGGGTTTAAATTTCAAAGTTAAACATCAATTTGACATGAATAAAAAGATCATTTGAGTGGAATGTTTCTAAACTTAAAGATGTGAAGAAGGTAAGTCAAAATCAACCAGGTTTTGCTGGCAGTTGCTTTCAGTGTCTCAATTTCTAATCAGGTTAGTTTACTTGAAAACTGTTAATAATGTTGCCTTATCTTTTGAGTCTTTGAAAAATCATCTTTTCTGTTGAGATGCACCCCAGAAGCTCACTGCCTGGAATTAACAGCAATAGTTGTTAATACACCGATCAATACCTGATAGGCAGGTATTGATCAGTCTCTTTTACAGAAGATAACCCTAGTAAGATAAAATCAATAGTAAACTGCAGACAACTAGATAGAATATTCTGCACCATGTAAGGTTTGTGTCACTGCTGAGATGACTAGGGCAATAATTGAGTAGAAATACTCAAGCATAGGGGTATAAAAATGCCATGACCCAGTGTTTCCAGTTGAAATCTAGTTGAATATTTTCTTTTCTATCTGGACTCCTCCCAGAATGTCTAACTGTCCATCAGGTGTAAGCCATTGCAGTTCAGTGGGTATTAATGATTGCTTTCCCATTTTACACCACTTCAGGACAATTTGTTGGACCAAAGCATTGTCTTGGGAAGGACAAAGTGATAAAACAAAATGGCAGCTAGGATGAAAAGTGACATAAAGGGATAACTGTTCTTAGACTTGTAATGCTGTTAGCCCTTAAACCTTTTTTTGTTTTCCTTTGGATGACATTTCAAAGAAAATCTCTTACCTACTTGACTTATCCCGAGTTCTGAGTAATGTCTTACACAGTATTGCTGAAAGAACCACCAGTTTGATAGTATGCAAAGGAGTTGACGTTTTCATTAATTCTTGACACTCCTATTTCATGAAAGAAAAACCAAACCTTTACTTGCTAAGAAGTCTCCACAAACTCTTAAGCTTTTATTTTAAAAGATGATTTGTTTCTTTTCATATATGTTATAAAGTATAACAAAAAGGTTTAAAATGAATCACCTTGTTTAAAATGAATCCCATTGGTTGCACTTGCTGAATTTCACATCCTCAGTGTAATGTTAGTATTTTCATCAGCTAGAACTACTGGAGTTTTATGTTTGAATCAACTTTGCTATTAAGGCAGGTCATTATAAACACAAAGGGAAATTGTTCCTCTTGAGTAAGTCTACAGCAGGAGGATTATAGGGAGAAAGTAAAAGGAGGTAAGTTATTAAGAGCTAAAAGCAAATGATCCTGATTAAAATTTCTGTTCTAAAGTGGAGGATTTAATTATGAAGATTACTTCACATTTTCAACCAGAAAGGAGATATCCTTTTGACATTACACATTTAGATTGTTGGGTTTTTTTTTTTAAACAGTCTTACTTTTTTTTTTTTTTTTTCTCATACAATGATAACTCTCTTTTTACTCTTATTTGGAAAATCAAGTCCAAGGGTCATTATGGCAAAGATTTTGGTAGCTTCCTCTTTTTTTTTATGATACATAATGAACCATATTCTCAGAGATAATACAGAACTTTTGAGCCATACTGTCAATAACATACCCCAAATATCAGAATACCTCTATTCATGTCAAAATTCATGCATTTTCCTAATCTGATTGTTCAGTGTTGCCAGGATTGTTTTCCAGATAGTCAACAGATTTATTTAAAGATCTAGCAGAGATGCCACATCCTTCTGGTTGGTACAAATGATGAGTAGAAGAAAGGGTGTGTGTGTGTGTGTGTGTGTGTGTGTGTGTATATATATATACAAATATATATATATAAAGCAATCATCTCCCAGAACATCACCAACTCTTCATCTGGTTCTACAAGCTGATATTTTGGCAACAGAGCCCTAGGGAAGTGCTCTTTTACCTCAAGAGTTCAGAATCAAGGGAGTGCAAGGCAATT
>JANHGL010025059.1:29186-73962 GCA_024611195.1 Ceyx melanurus | reverse complement strand
ATATATAAACAACTTTTATACAAACAACTTGTCTATACAAGTGAGATCTGTTTCAGAACAATTTCCCTCTGTCAGATTATGCATCAGTACCTCTAGATTTGCCTGGAAAACAACCATAATTTCAGATCTTGCTCTGACCTGTATTCATTTTCAACTGTAGCTGAACTAAGACAACAAGTGGTAAATAATGTGTCTGAATTGAGACAGGTCATCAGATGATATATTCCATATTATATTCTGCACATTTTATTCCATACTTAATATGCTAGGAGACACACTAAGGAGACACGTAAATGACAAGATTTTTGTTTGCAAGAGAGGGGAAAAAACCCTTTTGGTAACAAAGACAGGATTCACCCACATACCATGTGATAGTGATAACCAATATAAATTAGACATGACATTTGGATGCTGAAGAATACCCTGCATTCCATGTTTGTTGTGATGATTCACAACAATGAACTTGACCCAAAAAAATGCTACAAGAGTGCTCAGTGTTATTAATAATGATCATTATTCAGAGAATTCCTAGATGGATTAATTCAACTTCCTTTCTGTAACTGCTCTGGTCTCTTTTTATTCAGCATGTTCATTTTTTTTCCCTTCTAATTAAATGTGATTTTATCAGCAGATGCCTTTATTTTTTTAGTCAAATATTTGACTCAGCAGAGCTGAGCAATGGGTGTCCCATCCTGCTCCAGCTCTGCCTTGCAGTTCCATGTACCACGTGCAGCCATCCTTAGAGAAAGCCACAGCTCTGGAAATGCACTGAAGGGAAAAGCTGTCACGTTTTAATGAGGTTCCCTCTCTGTGTCCATGGCAAATGATGATCACAAGGCCAGCCTGTGCATCCTTGCTACAACTTTTAGGGAATCAATCTTACCAGTGCAATAAATTAATTGGGCTGCTGGTTCCCTGAAAACACCATCTGAAATTATTCTGGAAAAGGAACATGTTGGGTATTTCCTGGTTTCTCATCCTTGTTATTCAAAATAAGTCAACAAAAAGACAGATTTTTAGCTTAGAGGTACATCTAACTCCCCCATCTGCCATGATGAGCGTAACTGTGCCCAGATATAATAATAATTAATATAATAATAATATCTGTGAATCTGATGAACCCACCTGCATCCACAGCACTGCAGCTCATTCAAGCATCAGCTTCTACTTTGTGGCTTTCCTACTTGGGAAAAAAATAATCCTTTTTTTTTAGGATAAATGCTTTCTGGATTTAGCTTATACTTTAAAGCTTTGTACAAAAGAAGAATCAAAGCCTCATCTCTCCCTGGACCATGTGGGTGAAAGGCAGCAGGCAAATCACCAGCCTGCATTAGCTTTCATGGCTCATGGAGTATGAGTGGTATCTCTTAGCATCAGTGATTATAGTCTTGAGGTGAAGGTAAACTGAGTCAACTCATTTGGAACCATCAATACAGAGCCTACAAAAAGAATTTGCTGGAGTCAGGAGAATTTTTTTTCCAGTCTGGGAAACCAGAGGTAGTTATCTGCATATGCAGCCATCACCCCCCTGAATTCAAATGTCTCCTCAGACAGAGTCCCTTCAGCTCCCCACTGGGGACATATACACTCATTTACTGGCAGTGGGAAAGAAACTAGGAAAAACATCATTTGTCTGATCTCACATCCCAGTTACCAAACTGCAATTATGGAGGTAACAGAACTGACATCTCTTTCAAAATGTTGTTAGTCTTCTCTTTTTTGTTCAGTATTTTAATTATTTACTGGTTGATTCTGTTTTCATGAGTCTGTTTTTTTCCCCATTATATTTTTGGTCCTAACCTCCTGGATAATACCATGATTTTTATAGATAGTTATTTATGTATTTATTTTTTCCCTCATGAAAAAACAATGTACTGAAAGAGGAAACTCTCTTATGGGTAATATCAATTTCTGATAAAGTCACCCAAGGACAGAAATAATCCATAGTATTGTCCCACTAATGACTGCATGCTGCCATCTGTCCCTCCCATAGAACTGCACTATTTCACACAAAATAACTGGCTCCATTCATAGAAATGAACTGAGAGCTTCACCTGGTCAACAGTCCCACTAGTCAAAGAACTTCTGTTTTATTGAAAGCAAAGATCCATCCCCTTTGCTCCTGTCACCAAGCTGTCAGGAAAAAGAGTGGTCATGTTGTGAGCCTGTATCTGCCATATTCCCTCTCCCCATCTGTGGTGACTGTGGCTGCTGATGCACAGCACTGTGCCCTCTGCCTGAAGCTCAAGGATGGATTCCAGCCTCCCAGAGCTTTTCATTACCTTATCTCCATTATTTAGACAAATGCAGAACACTTCTCCAGACAGGTTGCAGGGCGCCAGTTTATCTGCATTATTATAAAAATGAACCTTTATCCACAGTATCCAGCCTCTCCTTGGAAGTCAACCACTGCCTGATGAATGTTCTGCAAACAGGGGGAATCTCTACGTCACGGTTCTAGATGTGCTGCTCTTCTCTTTCTGCTGCATTTCAGTGCTTCCTTCATTGTTTTGCCCTTCTGACATCACCTGGCCACTTGCCATCTTGATGTTTATTGTTAAATAACCAGTTTGAAGAACACTGCTTAATGGGACCTGTGTCACACAACCAAAGGAGTTTAGCTTTAATGCATTTATCTCCATGGCCAGGGGCAAAGGCTAGCAGAGGTGTCCTGAAGCTGTGACATGTTAAGTGCTATCTTTGTCTCTATCCTGCCCATGAAGTCTTGCCATGGTCAGGATGTCCCAGGGCTAAGTGTGATACCATGTAATTATATGGAAAGAGCAAATTAACATTTATCTTATCCTGGGAATTATGTAAAGCTTATCCTGCAGCAACCCAGTCAAGTGGTACAAAGCTTTTTTGGGGTGACATGCTTATTTTACATGTCTTTTTTGAGGATCACTGATTTATTTTAAATGGCAAATAAAGTATTAGAAAAAGACAAAGTTGTATATGTTCTGGCTTCCTAAAATTTGAAAAATTGTAAGAGGCCTTCTCAGAAACATAACGTTATAAATGTAGCCATATGTGCAAACAGCATTTCAAAAGCCTTCTTCTAGGGGTTCTAGCTGTGCTGCTTTGGACAAGATATGTTTTACACTCTCTGGAAGCCTTGTCAAGAAGAAATGAACAGTTATAACAAACTCTTGTTATAACAAGATATCTCTTGTTATGTTCTGTCTCCAATAGTTAAGAGAAACTGAGGAGTTTTGCTTCCATTTGAAAATGGGAAAAACGTGAGACTCACAATATCTTTCATAAAAAAGAAAGGTCACAAAGCCCCACACTTCTTGGCATGCCTGTAGCATCCAGTGACTTGAGGAGGTCACAGCAAGAGTCCAGGAAGCTTTCTCTGTGTTCAAAATCTAATCATCTCAATGCTGCCCTAAACCCCCAGTAACCACCTCTGGTGACAGCTACACTGAGCCACAACCACCCATAATCTGTCACTATCTGTGGTGGAAATTACAGCCTTTTGATGCTGCTTTGTCCTTTGTGCTTTTCATTTTAGAAGAAACTGATTTTTCTTTCAGTAGAGAAAGCAGTTGAAAGGCAGAGTATCTTGCCCTAACTTTCTTAAAGAGAAAAAGGAGTCATACATGCTGCCATTTTCTTGTAGCCACTTTAAACATCTGCAGGCCCTCACAGTTTGCTTGTCCAAACCAGTTAGGACTGGAAGGTTTCTATTTTCCTTTCTAGCTGGGGGAAAAAAGTTCATAAAGTAAAAAAAAACATGCCTCAGAGAAGCATTTCAAACATAAAATGATCTACCCTGAAGATGTGGAAACTCATTTTGCTATATTTATCAGTTTCATAGCAGACAAAGGTCAAAATGTGAATTTATACAGCAAAATCAGCAAAGCCTCTTAGGCTTCTACTGTTCCAACTGTCATAAATGTAAAACAGCATCTTATGGTTTCATGTTGGCAGGGCTTTTTGTTGTATATGAAAACGTTCTAGAAGGTTTGGGGGTATTGAGACAACACAGACTCAGAAAATCATAGTAAAATCAGCAGTCTACCAAGGTGGAATTAAACAAAAGAACAACAAAAAAACCCGAAATAAACCAAACGAAAACAACAACAAAAAACCCACATACACACACACACACAAACAATCAAACAAAAAACAAAACAACAAAAGAAAACCACTAAAACAACCCATCAAAAAAAAAACAAGAACAAAAAACACCAGGAAAAATGATGCAGAACTACTTCTACTCTGGAGAGAGCCAAATCCATTAAGGTAATTAGTTAAGCAGCTGATGTTCTGATCTGACATTTTTTCTTCATTTAGGATCTTGCATTCTTTATGCAAGAAGCTCTCATTACTTCTTATATAAACAAACCCCCATATATGGGCACTTTAATGCAAACAGTTTGCTGATAAAATTCTTCTCTACACAGTGAAAATCTGAAGTCTGAACAGTGTGACCTATGTGATCTATTACATAAATTCTATTTTCTCTTCACTTGTGGGATCCAATGACCCAGACTTTCTAAACAGCCTCCTTTATCCCTCAACAACTAGTTTCATTCCCAAATTAGTTTCCTTTTAAGATTTTGAGTTGTAAAAAACAGGAGGGAGGTGGATGACAGGACACTTCAATGTAAATCCCTGTTCTGTCGTGTACTTCTTGTAAGGATATGACAAAGCTAGGTCCCCAGAGACATCTGACAGAGCAATCCACAAGCAGGGCTTTTGAGCACCATGCCAGCTGCTGCCTGGCTTGAGAAGGGCTAATTCACAGGCTGCTATCTCCCCAGTAGAAGAACAAAGGTCAGATGAGTGCTAAAGCTCATCAGGAATCAGAAACAGAAGACTGCCTTGGTCCAGCTGGGATGAGCAGGGAGATTCTGGATTTACAGTCTGGGGTTGGGGCACTGACCAGAGGTGGGAGGACATTGTAATCAGTGCCCTGGTCTGGTCAATATTGCACAAAGTGGGCAGGGAAAAGATAGAAGAATGAAATCCCTTCTCAAGAATGCTGGAAAGGACAAGACTGAAGGTAAGAGCCAGATCCAGGCCTTGTTATAAATCAAACTGGCAAAGCAGCTGCTTTGTCTGCCAGAGAAGTGGGAAACTGCCTCATCAGGCACTGAAGCACACGAGCCAGAGCAGCAATGGGCAGACAGTTGTGGTTTGTGGGCTCCTGTGGAAAGCCTCCTCTAGAAATGTCAAACACAAAGATTTCTGCAGGCATGGACAAGACTGATTGTCTTCATCAGCTTTCACAGCTTCCAAAGAAGTGTTCTGTAGGCTCCCAGGGTCTCCTGGTGTTTTGAAAAGCATTAAGAGACTGCTCTGAGTGCAGCAGTATACAGAGGTACCTTAGCTAACAACAAGTGAAGAATTAAAAGTAAACACCTCTATTTTCATGACAGTATGAATGGGTGCAGAGGAGCTTAGATACCTTGGCTCCATTCCTTTGCAATAACTCGTTCATGCTTCTGCATTTTGTTCAAATAATCATATCTTGCAATAGCATCTCCATTCTCCACCATCTCTAACCCCCTACAATGAGCCACCACTGAAGCCATCCCATAAAAAGGGACAAGGCTGAGGAGCAGGGCAGGCCAGCAGACAGTGGCACTGTCTCCATCCCTGAGAACCATCACTGTGCCAGACCTTAGGTCTATTCAGTACATCTCTGCTTCTTCCTATCCCCAGGGAGGTTTCTGAGATGAAAAGCTGAGAAACCCTTCTAGTCATGGTAGGAAAAATGGGTGCATTTCACAGGGTCTTTTTAGCCTCTCTGTCAGGATCAGAGGAGAGGAGGCTGCTTGTGTCCAGAGCTTCCCTTTGATAAGTACATGGCATCCTCAGATGAGTTTCTGAGATGGGCAATGAAATTGCTCCAGCACAGACTTGCATCCCTCCTTGGGCTGGAATGGAGGAGATTTAGCTGGAAACCAGGAGTGCACTGGGGAGAAGGTCTTCTGAGCCTAGAAACTTGTCTTGTCATGCTTTTTCTACTCCATCCTGTTCTTTAGAAAATGAATGACCAAACCTGACCTTTAGTGATTTAATTTTCTGAGTGTGTTTTGGCATTGATCAAGAAGTTGCCTGTTTGGGATTTGAAGTGCTTGTCTCTAAATTGTTACTCTATATACACACCTGCAGGTGAGGCACACTCTGACATTTTTGCTAAGCTAATCTGTTCCTGCCACTGAAGTTTAATAAATGTTACTCCTCTGGCGTGCAAGGCCTGAGGTTGTTCTGCTGAAGACAAGAAAGGTAGAAATTGAATTTGAGGAGGAAACATTTTCTGCAGGACCATAATTTCATATGTCTTAACTCTTCAATATTTCTTACTAAAATCCCTCATCATTTCCATCAAGAAAATGAAAACATCTTCTTTCACAAGCATCAATATTTTTTTTCCCCAAATAATTCATTTAGTCACATGTATGAAGGAAAAAAACCAGACTGGACTGCCTTTATGGAACAGATTCTGCCATTACTTCTACCTTGAACCCACTCTATTGCCAACCCAAAGTTGAATTATTGCTGAAGATCGTAATTGAACTGTATTTTGTTCTGATTTTTGAGAATTTCCCTCTTTTCAGTCACTTGGGGTGTTTGATGACTACTTTTTGATGTCAAACTTTTGAAGTAGTGAAGAAGTTTGGATTTTTAGCAGGAGGTTCCCCTAATCAAAGGGACCACATGCACTGTTCCTGTGGGAGAAGATGGGCTAAAGCTTCCTTGCACAGATGCAACAATTTAAGATATCCCTCTTGCATCATAGGTGGATGTCCTATATATACTATGGAGCTATTTCAGGGATAGAAATTCCCCTAAAGAGATCAGATGTGTACTCTGAGATCAGACACTAAGAAAATCAAGAGCTGTCTCTAGAGAAAATACAAACTATTCCAACAGCCTGTCATGCTATTGTTCATTTCTTCCCCCTTCTGCCTTTTTATTCCTAAGACCTTTCCTTCCCAATTTTCCCCTTTGTTTAAATTTAAGAACATCTCTTTGCTTCTTAACAGGAAGAAATAATCCCAGAATTATTTACAGGCCACTGACACTTTGTGTTTTGTTCAGTAAGGACTTTCCAGACAAACTTTGCCTATTCCCTGTCTCTTGCTTCAATTAATCTTCCATTTGGCATTTGGCTGCCTATTAACAGTGACAAAATATTGTTATTAAAACATATCAAGTTGCCCTTCTTAGGCTGTAACAGTCCTAGAATGCAGTACAGTCAGGCTCAACCTGGACTTGACATTCACTTCTACATTTCAAAATACAATGCAATCTGCAAAATTGCAATAAATTCAATTCCTTCTGCTCCATCTCATATGGGAGGTGATCTATTTTTTCATTAATTTTGATATGCCCTCAAAGCCAGGTCTCACATCCAGAAAAAGTTGTCTGAGAAATGTTTGTTGAGTGGGTCATTTTCCCTCTATGTGTACTGGAATCTGCTCAGAATTGTCAAATAAACTTTTGGTTTGGCTTTATTTGCTTTGCTTACAGATCCATCTGGAATTTCCTTCACTGGCCTGTTGAGACACCATAGCTACTTCAGATCTCTATCTCTTGGGCCCTTCAAATGTCTTTTGAACCCACTCATCATCTTTTGTGCACATCTTTACATAGAGACACTAAGGGTGGGCAAGCTCCTTTTACATTTCTCAGAAGGCTTCAAAAATATAAACCTCGTTTTAATACATCTGCTCTGATGTTGATTACTCTTACCTCCCTCACTGTGTGATGAAGGAACTGGGATATGGATGTTTGGTCTAAGTCTAGACCCACTGTGGGACTGAGAGGGTGGAAACCAGACCTTTCTCTCCATGTACAGTCCCAGGGCATTCATCTGGTTGCTGACAATTACTCCAGTCAATGCAATGACTGTATTTCACCTTAATGGATATCATAGATTAAACAAAGTTTGTTTCCTATATGTACTTTTCATAGCAGATCTACACAAGTCCCAGATTAATTTGTCTCACAAAAGTTTAAAGAGGAGTCTCAGTGCTACAGGGATGACTTAAACCTGTGTATGCTGGAATTGAAGGCACCATCAAAAATACAGATTTGGAAATAGGACTCTCTGTGATGGCAAAGGAGATCAGATAATTTGAGGCCAAACAAATTTAATGATGTAAATATTATTTCTTTTGTTCCAAATGTTTTCTTCCTAAGCATTAATTCAGAGGAGATTTTTGTTTGGCTAATCCAATAAGGAGCAACGTCTTGGAATAAAACCAGCAAAAAATTACTCCAAGTCCTCTGGTTTCTCTTGTAGCAAGCAGCCTAACTCGCCATTAGCTTTTAAGCTTTCAGGCACAGCTTTTCCATCTCTCCCAGTGCTGACATTTCCCAAATGAACAGCTTCCATGGATAGCAGTGTTTCAGCAAATAGTCATTGTCTCCTGCCACAGGATATCCTACAGCTTTCCTATCCAGAGGACCTCATCAACCTGCTGGGGAGAGCTGTATTATTACTGATGTAAAACTGATTGAAATTAGTGAGTCCCTCCACTTAATCCCAGTGTGAGAAAACAAGACTTTGCATATATAAATACCAAGTTATCTTAAGCAAATATGGAGCAATAAGGGCATGAAATGCCTGCACTGTTCTCTCAGTACTGCATGAATCACTGGAATATTTGGTAAACCAGTTGAATGTTGATTCCAAGTTTCTTTCAAGTTGTCATCCTGGGTATAGCTTCATATATGAATGAAGCACAATAATTGTAACTTACTAGATTTCTTAGGGAAAAGATCTCAAGGCTCTAATCCCGACCATTTGCATCTTATAGGAATAAGTCTTAAATAATAATCATTCAGGGGAGGAAACTGCCTGGGCTATCCAAATAAATAACTCAGACCTGTGGATGAGATGAGACTCCACCAAAAGTGCCTCTTAGTCTAAAACTGTCTGCTGGGGCAGTACTACTGCTAGCCACGGGTGATTTGATGCATAGGTGCCTCCTGTCAATAAAGCTTATTTCTCTCCCCACATGGGATGGACACCCACTGTAAATGAGCCCACACCAGCACAACTAGGATGTGGCTCACTACTGCTGATAGCCAAGCCTGTAAACATCCCCAGGAGGGGTGATTGTGGTCCCAGACAGTGTTCTGATAGCTACAGGACAGCTGCTGTTTACAAGAGCCAAGGCACTATGCTCAGCAGGTGCTGGTTTGGTTTGGTTTGGTTTGGTTTGGTTTGGTTTGGTTTGGTTTGGTTTGGTTTGGTTTGGTTTGGTTTGGTTGGTTGTTTTTAAATCATAAAGACCTTGCTTTTTCACCATAGGTTCATTCTCAGAGAATATTCCTCCTTATGGTATCTAGTCCTCACAGCCCAGATGGTGAAAGTCTGATCCTGAGGTGGTTTTCTGAACCATGAAAGCAGTGGAGGACCATATTCCAAACACCCTATTTGCTCCAAGCAGTGCCTTGTATCACAAGAGACTGTAATGAAGTCATCAGGCCTACTGGAGGAGGAAAGAGCTATTTAAAGTAGATCTAGCACCAGAACTGGACTGAAGTGGAATTTTCCATCTTATACACGTGAAAGATTAGGCTGCAACTGCACCACAGTGCTGCAAAATTAGCCATGGATCCAATTATGACTCTCCCTTTAGCCTTGTAAAGCTCCCTTTCAGAATTCACAGTCAGCAATAAACCAGTCAATGTTTATCTAAAATGCTTATAATGCTTCCCTCTCCCTGGTGCTCCTTGTCAGTTTGTCCTTAAGATTGCAAGAAAACAAATTGTTTAACCACTCTGGAAGCATTTCCCATATGTCTGGGGAAGACCTTTGGACGTAACAGGTGCTGCTTTTAACAAGTAAGGCTTTTAACTTTCAGAACTATGGTGTCACAACCAGCAGTTCTATTTGCTGCATGCTGTGGTTTAATGGTAAGAAAAAAAGCCCACAACAACAAAAACACTAACAAGAGTGTCAGGTCAGCACACAGCTTCTCCCTTTCCTGGGCTATCACAGAGCATAAGCCCTCTGAAGGTTATTTCTCTGCCAGTTCAAATACTGACCTTGATGTCTTGTCCCTTACAATATTCTTTAAAATCCATCATCTGCAAACTAAGTTTAAGTCCGAAAACCTAATTAGTAACAGAGACAATGAGTAACAAGCTTAGGGGGAGGGAGGAGAGAACCTCTTGCAGGTGGCCAGCTCTTAGCTGAGTAATTCTCTCTGCAATGGTCATGCTTCAAAAATTTAATTCTCTGTAATTTCATTTAGAATGGGGAAAACAAAACAAAATGAGCAAAGTGATATAGGATTTCATTTATATTCTGGCAAGTACATTCATCTAAAGTTTACCTATAATAGCTGCAGTTACTGTACCTTTCTTCCAGAGCATTTAATGGTGTGAAACCAGTGGCAATAAAAAAAAATACAGAACCTACTTGGCATAGCTATTTACTATTTTTACACCAAAAAAAAGAAGTGTCCCTACTGTCAGGCTGATTGTATTAATCTGAGATTTCTACAGTCCTTCAGACCTGATTGCTTCTTGATTCTTGCTTAGTAGAAGTGGTGATAAAAAGCTAAAATAATAACACCTATTTAGAAGGCAAAGGGGAGGCCCCTTCAGTTCTGTGGTGAGTGGCACATTTTGTTGCTTTAATTAAAAAGTTCTTCTGAGAAGTTCAACTGCTTCTGCAGTATCTGGAGCACAAAAAGGATGGTATTTACAGAGACACTTTGGGGATCACCCTTGTAATTTTTCTGTGTGGATGTTGCTTAAGCACACCAAGGCAAAGAAGCAGTAATTGAATCAGAAGCTTTTTTTTTTTTTTTTTTATCATGAAAAAAATAGTCTTCTCAATGATGGAAACTTATTTTCCTTTATGTAGCTCTTAAAGTGCTATCCATCTCTATTAAGACACCTAAAGGGAGATTTTCAGCAACAGAACACACTCTAAAACCAAAAAATACTTAAGTATCAAGCAGTAATGGAGGCCTTTAGCACAGAGCTGCAATGTTCCTGTTGAGATTAATGCTCCAAAACCTCTAAGGGTCAAGGGGTTTATTCCCTGAGTGAGCCAAAAGTGAGCACCCCTGTACAACCATCAGCTACCATTCTTTTCTGGAGACAGCAATGGCAGTCAGTGTGTTATGCAACCCTCTGAGCAAGCCAGACTCCCTGGAGACTCAGTTTTCACTTTAAAAAAGTCAATACATTTCACTGGTCCTTTTTTCTTTTTATAGGACAACAGCATTGAGAATTAATATTTTACTGAGATTAATAGCAGTGAACTAAGGAGACCGTGTAAAATTTGGGCCCACTTCAGAAGCACATGATATCTCAGGGAAGATGCTGTTGGCCTAGAGATATGAAGTTAAATCACATCTAGGGTTTTTATTTGATAATGCCAGGATCCTTCTTGTCTGACACTGTAAGATCAGCTGTTCTTTCTGCATTGGAACCATGACAAAGGCTCCTGCTAGCTTTAGATCTAAGTTCAACCCAAACTACACAGATGTATTTGAGGTACCTAACATGTTTCCCTCTGCTCTAGGTACCAGCAGAAATATCTCTCTCGTGTTGAACAGTAAAATCAGCTGCAAAGGATGTAAAGGTCACAGCATCCAAGGTTAATTTCCTAATCTCTGAAACTATCCTTTACTAGAAAAGTGAGTTTCAGGTTAAACTTGTTCTCACCAAATCTTTTCCTACAGGTCAGAATTGCCCAAACCTAGAGTTTTCACCTGCTGAGACAATAAACAGGGAAGGAAAAAGCTCAAAGAAAGATGTAAGATGTTGTGCCTAAGATATACTTCAGGCTCCATAGCCAGATTGGGGACAAGTCAGAGATGTGCTATTGCTCTGTGCTGCTCATGACATGCTACCTCCAAGGCCATACCCCTCGGCCAAGTGAGTGACTGCCTGTCATGTGAGGCAATGCTCTTCAAGTGAAGAGCAAAGATCTAGTTTGAAGCTGCCCCTGTGGTGATTACATTATCTGTGTTCCTTATCTCTAGCTTTTGCTTTGGAACTCTCTTGTAACACCTCAACTGAATCCTAGTGTGTTTTTAAATACCCTCACCCACTATCATTTCCCTGAAAACTAACCTCTGGCTAAAATGTAAGATCCAGGTTCCTCAGTAAAGCATCACCTGGACAAGTTGGTCAGGGAAGCCTCAGACTGGCATGGATCTACCTGCACATGGCAGAGCATCTAAGTGTCCTAAGCCTCTCCCACTCACTCCTGGAACTTCCTTGGGTCTTCAGATCTCTATGGGCCATGCTCTGTGCATTCACAAAGAGGTGAGGGAGACCAAAGTCTTACCAAATCCCCTCTTGCTTTCCTGAGTGGTGAGGGAGGAGCATTAGGACATACTTGTGGCTGGGCCATCAGTGGAGGCCCTAAGGGGACTGGTTTGCCCTGCTTGCCTTTACACATCCTAGCCAGCACACATGCATCATGAAGCCCAGCAGAGATGCCACAGTACATAAGAAAATACTCTTGAGCTTGGACCAAGCAAAGCCTTGGGATGCTGCTGTGCATTTAACTCCCTAGCCCTGTCATTCTGCTCTGCTTTGTGACACTTGAGGCAACGTTATTGAATTCCCTATTACTAATAATCTCATTTGAAACAAAGCCTCTTTAGCAACCCTAATGTTTGATCTTAGCCTCACAGCTGGGGAAAACTAGCAGCTGTTTTGTGATTCAAAAGAAACAGAACAATAACCCACTGAGGATACTTCTCCTGTATGTGGATGGGTGAGTCAGATGAATAATTGGACAATGCAGATCAGTTAAGCCTACTTCAGTTAACAGAATTAATTTGCAAATTAGTACACATTAGGTGAATCAGTTGCAATTCATTTTGACAGATATGTTAAAAAATAGTAAAGTAGTTGCAATGCAGCATAGATAATATTGCTACTGAAAAGGTTCCAAAGAAGACAGTCACTACATTGAAATTTTTGTCTGTAAAATATCTGGATGCATAGGTTTGAGTTTCATAAAATCAGCAGGAAGCATATTCTCTTCCTGGCTTGTACAGTTTTTATCACCCTGAAAACTCTCAATGGTCTTAGATAATCATTAGAGATGGACTGAGAAAGTTCTGACTGGGATCCAATCATAGATGTAGTTGAGACTGATGCAAGTCAGTTGGTCTGGTGCAAGGGAAAGGAAAGAAATGGTTTTAAATTTTAAGGCTGACCTAAGAAAACAAAGTGGTAAAATAATCTGGACCTCTTGCACTCTTCCCATGGAAGCTTGGGAACACATCTGGGCTATTATTATTGACATATGCTTAGGGCAGATGAGTATCTGATTTGAACCAGCTCAGAGTCCTCAGGGTAGTGATCACTGGGAGGAAAATGCCAGTATTATTATGTTACTGAAAGGCTGAAAAATGCTTTGGTCAGGGACAGTTAATAGGATCTCCTGAGCTAAAGTAGAGCTACAGCTACTGGAGCACTAAGATGATTTAGGAAGATGCTGAGCTCTGAGGTGTGTGTGATCAGAGCAAATTGAAAAAGCAAGATGAACCATTCCCCCAACCGCATGACAAAGAAGAAAACCTCCATTGTTGCAGTGGTGGCAACACCTGGTGTTAAATAAACTTATCTGGAGGAAGAAGCTCAAATCACGGCTACATTAGTTTACCAGTTTAATCTGACACCTCCCTGGAATCAACTAGTACCAGAAATATATTGCTGTCATACTTGGTTGCTTTACAGTAGGAATTCTTGTTCATTCTGAGCTGTAAATATAGGGTTTGATCCTTAAGATATATAAATCATACCTCTCTGTTGATTTCAGTACACGTCTGCCAGTTTGTACTTGCTTTGGATCTCACTTATCTACACGATGTATACAGGATTTCCTCAGGAGTGCTAAAGAGGTAACAGTTCTAATGAATTATTTATTTCTTTTAATGATGGTCCTTTATATTCTGTTTTAATTACACTCTCCTGCATGGCAAGGATTCACAGGTTTATAAAAGCTTTTGTAAGATCTTCACTGCAATCGATTTAACATGAAAGCTGCAAGAAAAGCTAACCTGTGTAAAGAAGCTATTACCTATAAAATTTTCATTCTGTAAAACATCACAGGCATGCTATTGTACCTTGCTGAAAGGCTTTAAAATTGTAAACCAGCCATAATGGTTACGTTGCCCAGCTGCTGAATTATCCATCAGGAAAACTGACCTAGCGTTCTGTTGTGTCTATCAAACTCAGAGCCTCTGGGCTCACAGTCATGGCTTGTCAGGTTTGATGGGGAGCTGCTGGAGTGTAATGTCAGAGCAGGTTACCTGGGGTTGTGCACAGAAGGCTGCTCTCCAGTAGGCTGGCAGCCCCATGGTATCTGTCACATCCAGCCAAACACTGGCAACTAATTAATGATGTAGAGTCCCAGTGACTGAGTCATGGGTTCTGCTCTTCCATGTTAATGCTGCAAAACTATGAATGAGAAACCAGCCAACCTTCCCAAGCACTGCCAGCTCTTCACAACCTCCTGCTCCTTGCACACACGTTACAATACACAAATCACACACAGAAATAGCCAAAAGCTCCCCAGTCACAGCTGCAGGATTCGGGCATCCCCAGGCTGGCCAGACCTCATCATCACATGGCTTTCTGTTATCTGACCCAAGGCATTTCCACTGGTGGCCCCTGAGGCCCCACCAGCAAGCCCCAGCAAGGCCAATGTCAAGGGTGGACTAAGGTTCTCTGCCTGATCCCTTCACAGATGGAGAGGCAAAGGGACACCTCCAACTCCTGTTGCCATTATCACTGCCAACCCCTGATGCTCGGCCTCCAGCTGAAACTGTGCTCAGCAGGGAGAGGCAGAAGTGGATGAATTCAGAGTTATAAATGAACAGAAAACTGCAGAGCCCTTCCTTTCAAATTCGCATCAAGCCAAACAAAGCAAGCCCACTTTAAGGCAGCTGTAATGCTGTTGCCTTCACTCCATTTGAGGCAGACTGCTAAGATGAAGACCCACATCACTGATTAAACAGTGCAATAAGATGCAGATTCTGCTGAAATAACCCAGACTCCAGCCCTCCAAAAGAGTCACATTAAGATGCAAGGAGAAAAAAGGGAAACCTTTGCAGCACAGCTCTTTTCCAGGGCACTCTAGCAACGACTAAGCAGCCCTGGGCTCTGGCAATCTTCATCCAGCTTGAAAGGAGGACACAGAGGCCAGAGTTCAGGGAGATCTTTGGGTCCAGAACATTCGTCAGTGCTAGAGCACGTTGATTGTTGTCACAGCAGAAAAAAAACAGAGCCAGAAAAATGACTGTGTGTTTTTAGAGCCTTTGACCCGCCACAGCTTTAATGAGTTGTAAAAGAAACATTACCTATAAGATAAGGCACGTAAGTAGATAGTAACTGAGATGCAGCAAGAGCCTTTTGTTTGTGTAGCTGCTCCAAAGGCAGCAGGAAAAGCTCCCTGAGGTTCCCAGCGTAGCCGTGAACCTCCCTCTCAGGACACCACGTTACATAATGCGGCCGGTCTGGGGCTTTCACCAAATTGCTTCATCCAAAGTGCCCTGTCTTGCTGAAAATTTCACAGTAAATTGATTCTTTTACTAGGTCAAGCCTGGTAACAGGCATGGATTTAAGCAGCTTACTGCGATACATGACTAAACGCTGCTGCTAAACAGCAGCTCTCTATGATCAGACACAGGGTGGATTCTGCTCCGGGTGACACAACCCCAGAGACACATCCGTGCTGGGAGCATGGCAGAGCGGGGAGATTGGCCTCTGCTGTGTGGTAGCATTTTCAGGGAACACCAAATGTTATTTATTTCCTCATCTTCCTAAGGAATATAAAGAATGGCTGCTCTGGGCTATTTCAGAGAGATAATGTGACTCGCTTGAGTTGTATCCTGACCCCAGGCACTGTAAAGATCATTTTATGGTGCTTTTAAAAACAATTAATGTGGATTTGTGTGCTGCCAGAGATGGCTAGAATGTACACAGAGATTTTCAAGAGGTGTTAAACCACACGTATCTGGCCAAGCCCCATGTTATTTGTTACTATTGATCAACATATCTCTGTTCATCAGTCATATCACCTCCCAGGCTATATTCTTTATGCTAAAGCAGCTTCTCAATTCTTATTTATAGTCTTAATTGGCCTACATATGACAGTTCTATAACAACTGTATCAATGTAGTGTGACAGATTCACACTAAACCCTATATTCAGACACTGAAGTAGATTCCATCACCAGCTCTTATCTCTAAACCCCAAGTTGAAAACAGATCTAAATTCCTATAAAGTCCTAAAGTGTTTAGTTATGGACCTGGATTCAGCAGGTCTGGTTTGGACTTGTGTTTAATTCTGATAACAACCCACCACTATATTTTCTTTTTTTGTGTGTGTTTTGCCAGCCTGAATACTAGATGCTTTGAAGCAGAGATTTGTTAGGCAGGGAAGCACTTGCACCACGTTCCTGACTGTTCACTGTCTACTAAGGTGCCTGATCACAGCTTCTAAGGGTGACTTTTAAAGTCAAACTTTCTCAGGCTCAACTCTTCCACACAAATAATCTCTCTTCATCCTTTAAATTTCCTCAATCTCATTATACTCACCTGAGTTCACCAACTTCACACCAAAGGACCTCATATTCCCTCCCTCTTCTTGCCTTTCAGTTGTCTTGCAGATTCACCAGGTGACAGCAGATAAAATAGAGAGGTCTCTCTCCTACATGTCCCACTTCCAGAGCTTTTTAAAGCACAATGGTACTCTAAAGGCATATCAGAAAACACTTCCATTTTCTCTTTGTTAAATGCTCTGAGGAAAGACTGACCCACCACAGCTGAAAGGTACTCAGGCAGTTCTTTACAGGTGTGTCTTTCCACTTCCATGCACTGAGGGAGGAAAACCATTGATGCTGACAGTGCCAATAAAGACTAGGAATTTAACAGGAATTTAACAGCATCCTAAGACACAGCTTAAATGTGTGCTTGTTATTCTTCTAATCAGTGCATTACAGGAATAAATACAGAAAATACAACTGTGATTGCACAGATTTAAGTATTAATTACAAGAGGTGGTAAAAGATGGTGCTCTCAAGATTTTATGTAAAATCCACTGAATTAATTGAGCCTCCTTAGATTCTAATGGGCTTTGGCTAAGTCCCTTAATGATATTTAAATCTGTTATTAAACATCATGTTTAATACAATAATATGCAAATGCTGTGATTTGTAAATATCGTTATGCAAAAGTTCAAGTCCAATCATGTTCCTCTTGAAGTTTGCAACACATTCTTACTGATGTCTACAGAAATTGTCTGGGATATCTATTTTTAATTGCACTGTATACAAATATTGACAGAAGAATACAATACAGTGGTCACAAAATTAAAGAGGCTTCTATGAAACATACAAAGAGCAGCACAGAATCAATGCAGTAAAAGCAATATTTCAAAAAACAATAAATCAGACTTGTCAGTTTTGGAAAACAGTACTGAAGAAATAGACAAATGAATTGGCACAGTTTAACAACCTAATTTCTAAGTGCACTTTATAATAACTCTCTTTACAAGCTGCTGTTTCCCCCAAAAGATTATGACAAAAAGCCTCATTAGAATATCACCACTTTATAGTGACAGGTTTTATTGCATTGCCAGCTATGAATCTGAAGAAAAAAAAAAAAAAAAAAGACACCCCCTCAAAAAAATTTCCTATAAAGGTTCCTAAAAACCCTGTTTTCTTTTGTTATCATCAAAAAATAGCAACATATCATTTCCATACGTTTGTGAATACCCACAATTCTATTTAGAAAAAAAACCAAAACAGAAGTTAAAGAAAGGTGTTTTTTCTTAGCTTCAAAAATAATGTAAAGAAACATTTAAGAACAAGAGATTTCAATGATCAGATATGTACAATGGGATGGATTGGAGTCCAATCCTGCAAATTCATGAATGCAGACTTGAGAACCTGTTGATCCTGAGTTAAGTCTCAGTAAAGACTCAGGATCAGCTTTTCCAGTCTGTCCTAGGCTAAAAAGTTTAGATACAGCATATACTCTGTATACCGATTAATACAAAAGGTCTTTTACAGCTCTAACCCTGTTATTGCTAGGCTAAAAAATGAACATTTGGAACAAGTTACATGAATCATAAGGGATAAAACTGAGATGCAGCTTCTGAGGACTGAATTTCCACTTGAGCCATTTTAAACTGGGTGCACTGCAGCCATTTGCGGAGCACAGACGAGCTATTGTTCATCTGTCCTGACCCCTGCAGCATCCTTAGGCTGTGATGGTTGACATTGCTCTGGATAGCTTGGAGGCGTAGCTGGAGCCCAGCAGATAAGTGCTGTTGAAATAATGCAAAACATTCAGTTTCTTCCCTTTCATACATACATTAACAGAGCACTGTGAAAGGCACTGGTTGTTGGCCAGGGAAAGTTCCTCTACTGTCCCAATATCACATTTCTTCCTTGCACTGCAGCACAGCCATGGAAGGCAAATGTGCTTACAGAAACAACTCCACACTGAGACCAGCTCCAGCTATTCTCATCACCAAAATTCCCCTGACTGGCAAACCACATTGATCCACTTTGCTCTCCCCTCCTAATAGGCTGGCACAGCTGGCACAGTTTTAGCCAAGCAAGCAGGCCCACAGTGTCTACTAGAGAACCCAAATCCATCTCCTGACTCACAGCTCTGATTTGGCAGAGCACTAGCAAGCCTAAGACATCAAGAGCACTACAGGTCAGGGAAGAACCACTCTCAGTGAACAGGGAGGAGAGGCCCTGGCACAGAACGTGGACAAAAGCTGTTTCAGAAGGGAAGGGAGAGCAGCACTGACTGCAGGACAAGTGCCTTAGCTGATGATGCTCTGGGTGTGATCACACTTGAGACTTTCAGTACTGAGCCACCCCACACATCTGACACAATAGAATGATTTCTTTTCAAGAAGTCTGAAGACCACATCTAGTGATCTTATTTCCAGAATTGCCAGAAGTGCATAACACTAATAAAAGGATAAGGAATTAGAAACAACTTACCTTCAGATTGGACTGTATCATTGGCAACCACATTGGTATGAGCTGTAAGAAGAGAGACAGATTTTGTAATTATGCAAGTGACTTTAAACATGCTCCAGTTACTGTGAAACAAAAAAAAAGGTATATTTAACACATTTAGCAGTTCAAATGGGCATAGCTTGAACCACAGATCTGAAAATGTGGCTATTTTTACATGATGCATATGCTTTGGGGCAGGTAAGAGAGGTAAAGAAGCCAGCTTCCCTTGTTTGTAGCTTGAGGAATCACCAGTAGCAATTACTGGTAGCCTGTTTAAGGCAACAATGAGAATACAAACTAAAAACTTGCTGAAGGAAATAACTTCTTATTTTTCTTGCGAGGGTGTCTCTGTATATGCAGGTGAGGAATACTGGAATATTGGAACAATAATGGAATAAATAACTATTCTGCATGGGAAGGTACACATCAAGAACTGAAAACAACATGCTGCAGAAGTTCCTAATAATAGGCAAGGTATTTAAATGGTAACCAGCATTTTATCAGCCACTAGTCACATCAGTGCTTCCCTGCAGAGTGTGACCTGCAGGCTTGAGAGCACTGGTCAAAACTCTTAACTAGTCAGAGCAACAAGGCAAGGAATCTGCAAATCTGCCACTGCATTGATTCGTATTTCAGTCTCCTGCTCTTCAGAGAACTTTTCTTTCTGAGAAGTATAGCATGCCAAGCTTATGGAAGACAGGCATTTCTAGCAAAAGCATTCATGTTCTCCAATATTAATTTAACCACTGAGGTTATTGCTCTAAAATGGTCCTCCAAATGGCATTAAAATTTGCAATTTGCCAATTACGCTACCGGGAGCTGCAGGTTAAACCTAATCACTATTGACAACATTAGATAAAGGGCTGCTTCCCTCGTGCAAGGAGCAATAATTGGTTCAGTTTCAGTGCTGTTTTGCTGGAGAATCACATGCAGCTCTGTCAGGACTGATTACTTAGCCTACCACACGAAGAACCATATTCCAACCTCAGCAGTTACAGAGAGGTGAATGCCAAACCAGCTGGAGGGCAGCCAGATGCAGCAGCCATGCAAGTTCTGTACATCCTTCTGTGGAATAAGATAAATGACTCCAAGATCTGATGGGTGTTTTTGGAAAGGAGGGAACAGGCAAGCAAACTGAGAAGCCCACGCCCCACTGCCATCAACAAAATGTCATTGGAAGTTTTATCCAGCATTAATGAAATTCCTATGGAGCTGGCCAGTGGTGATAGGAGTGGTGCCAGAAGTGTGTGAGACAAGGAGGGAAGGTAGGCAGAAAACTCAGGGTACTCCCCTGCATCTGAACCAACTCACTGGACATCTTTTTCAAGCACTTTTTACATCCAGTTCATCTTGTCCCAAAGCAGGTATCTAAAATAGATCAAGATGAATCATGTCCAAAAATACCTGTTTATCTCCACTGGCTATAAAGGGCACTCATGGGAACTAGCTGGTGCTGTTATCTGTCCAAGGTTAGGCACAGATCACTGTCCTCCAGCACCACTTCTGCTTTGCAAGGTCTGGACACAGGTGCAGAAATGAAACACTCTGCTGCAGGCACGAGCAAGAAAACCCTCCACTCCTCCAGCTGTCAGCTAGATGAATGAGTCAAGAAGACATTTTTATTGAAGCACTTGAGTTTTATTACCCAATTCCTGGTCAGCCTTTTCTTCACAAGGAAGAATACACAAAACGAGCTGGAAATAACAGCTGGAAGAACTGACTCCTGTCAAACCCTGTCAACTTTGTGGAGTTTATGTTTTCAACAGAATTATGTTTATTCCAGTGCAAGCTTTGATGGAAACCAGGCTGGAGAACAGGTTGGTCACTGTGTTTTTCTGGCTCCTCAACTCTGCTGCCTGCCCAGTTTTCTAAAAGTCTACCCAGCAGCTGCTGGAGCTGCCTGAGAGCCCTGGATCTCTGGAAGAGACACTGTGGTTAGACAAGCTGCTCTCTACTGTAGGCTCCCAAATTCTTCAGACATCCATCTGATGATCAGACAGAGCTGTCATCAGCAAGGGGATGACCTCCATCATCCACAGTTGTGCTGGGGTGGCTACTTTCCCAGTTCCTCTGACACAGAAAAGCAGGAGGAGAGCTGAACACTTTGATGTCAACCCTCCTAAAGCAGAGGAGAGCTAAAGCAATAGAGCATCCTAAAGCATCAGAGCATCCTAAAGCATTATCCTTTCCTTAGTGGCAATACAATTAATTATACATATATGTGGGTACATTGTCTTCATTTGTTTAAATATATGTCTGTATATATAAATATATATATATGTATATATGTATATATATGTATAATAATTCCAGTTTAGAAAGAAAAATCAATACATAACAATTTACATATTTTTACTGGAAATAAACTTTCTTTTCCAAACAAGGTGGGTAAAGAATATGTGCTGAAAATGCTGTGGCGACCCCCAGGAGATGAGCACTGATCTCAAAAAACAACAATAACAATTATTTTACAAGAATGGAGCATGCAAGATTTGAGTCTCTAACCAAAGAACACCATGGAACACATCCTAGGGAAAAAGGATTCACTATCAAGTAAATCTCGACTAAGTTGGACACACAGACACATAAAAAACAAGAAAAAATACTGTCAAAGGTTTATTTTGTAACTGAAAAGATTGTGAGGATCAGAACAGTTATCTGTAAAACACCTATGATGGTTAAAAGCTACAGAATGGATGAAAATTCAGGCAGTACCTAGAGGTTCTCAAGTCATGTCACCATTGGAGTCCCTTAGATGAATAGGATCATTGCAATAAAGGAAGGAGAAATTAATTTTTTTAAAGATCAGGAGAACTATGATTAGAGATAATGGTCTGCTCTTAATTCTTCTGAGAGATTTGATTTTTTGTTCTGCTCTAGTAGGTTTTAGTTCTGCATTAGCATTCAACCTCAACTTCCTCCCCTTTCTTGAGTGGGAGAGGAAGCAGAGGCCAGTATTTCTGACATCACAGCAGAAAGGCAGCATCATTACCCCAGGATTTATGGTGCAGGATGCCTACCTTTACAAAGATAGTAGAGTTGCATTCCTGTAAAGCTTCCATTAAACTGATCACATGCAGACAGACCATTTCCACCATCTTCAAAGAGAAAAGAAACAAAAACCAAATCAGTGTCCAGCATAACAGTGCTGCAAACTAAGCCTCTAAAGAATCTTAGTGTATTTGCTTGCCAGCTATAGTGAATCACTAAATGTGCTTTTATTAACCACTGACACGTAAGATTATATATTACATAAGCATATAAGGTAAATTTGCCTTTATTTCATTTTCTTCTGATGAAACAAACACTTATCTGTTAAATATTTCAAAATGCTTGATGTATTTTAATTCGTATCACACATCAAAACAAGTTGCCTTCAGCTTTGTTCTCTTCAGACATCATAAATCCTTTTACATGCCTTTGCTGTGTAGTTCCCATCAATCAATATGTCAGAAATTGATATTTGTATTTACTGAATCTTTGAAAATTAACATACCCACAAAACCCATCTTTTCCCCCCCCCCCCCATTAAAAGGTGATTTATTGTTCTGAACTGGCAGCTAGTCCATAATTCTTCCTCTTTGTACCATGAATTATGACAGATGCAAACACCAGTTACTTGGTAGTAGACAGCATTTTATATTTTACATTGTTTAAATTCACAGGTACAAGACAAATACCCTGAGCAAGCAGGGAATATTTACAGTCCCTGTCTGAACTAGGTGTAAATTTCCCTTGATAATAATAAACTTAGGTTTTATGTAGGACTTTTCAGCTTCAAAGTGCTTTACAAACACTAATTAACCTCACAACATCCCTGTGAGACAGGCACATGTTATTACCTACACTCATCAGAGCAATTGTGGAGGGAAAGAGCATAATAACTTGCACTAAAGCTATATAATGAGATACTTTCAGGATAAGGATTGGAACTTGGGCCTTCCAGGTTATATTCTCATCCTAAGGCTTGACAAGAAGCCTTCATGTCTGCTAAACAAGGAGCTAGACAGAAGTATTTTGTATATTTCCTGATCATTCAAATGGAGTTTCATTAACTACTGTTCCCAGCAGTGGCCTGTCAACCAGAGACCTCACTAAATGTAAGGATAAAATATCATTTAAAGACAGCTTTAGGTAGTCCTTGCCTGATATAGATAAGACAGAAGGGAACAGTAACTAGTTCAAGATATTCAACTGTTGGTCCATACCAGCCTGGGGTGGAGATGCTTCCCATGGGGAAAGGGGAATTACAGTAAATTCCATATAGAGAGCAAATCTCCATTAAAAATAAAAAAAGAGAAACAAACAAACAATGAGAATCCCAAACCTTAAGAGCACCTGACTTAGAGGACTGTGCCATATAAAGGACCTTATTCAATCAAAGCTAGCAATAGTTTCTCCAGAGCCAGTGACTAGTTACCATGTCAGTTCAAGTTAAGAAGCACTGACAAATCATGACAGATCTCTTATGGCTTTCTGGGAAGTGAGAATACAATCCATCTTGCCTTTCAGACACAAGCTCTCAACCCTAAGCCTGCAGAATCATTAGTCAATGGGAAGTGAAAGTAGCACCTATGAGAAGGCTGCTGGGACCCCTCATTGTACAAAGCTGCTCCAACACCAGTGAGTAGCTGAGATACCTCCTGCAAGTCATTCATCACTCAACCATGTTTCCAGACATATTTACGTATCTTATTTTTTATTAGTCAATAGGTTATGAGTATTCTAGTGTCATCATTTGGGTATTTTCTCACTATCACTTGTGCAGTTTTTCATTATCACATTGTAAAAAAAATATTCAAAGGGATATTCACAAAATTAGCCTAAAACACTTAGTTGCTCCTGTAAGGCAGAGTCAGATGAAACAACAGGACCACTGTGAAGAGCAGAAAGATATGAGACCTGATTCAGGGAGCCCTTAATCCAACAAGCAGCAACTCTAGCTTTTGATTCTATTTCAAGTAGATCCTGGCTAGATCCTGTTTCAGACCCATCACAAGGTTAAACCACTACTAATTAACTAATTTCTCTTTAATTTTTCAAAAGCATCAAAGTTGCCTGATGATGTTATTCATAATCTGATGCATTCCACTGAAACAAAACCAAGCCCTCTGGGTTTAATCTGTAGTAAATCTGTACACAGCACCTGACTCACCACTTTATTGTGTGCCATTAGCTGTAGGATGCTAGGTGTCACTCTGCTCCAGAACTCCAGGGCTGTGAGGATTGCTGTAAAGCTAAATTCATTCTGATTCTGGACTGTTGGAGCTACTGCTGTTTGTTCACAATACACTGTCCAGAGCTGAGCAAATATAAATGCATGGAAGAGGGAACACATGTGTAGAACAGATGTCTGTAGAAACAGAAAAGAGGGGAAATGTTCATTGAAACAAATGTATTGAGATAAGGGCAGAAGATTTCACCAAAGCACTCCTCTGTCATGCTTCCCACTGTGCTTGCCCTTGACTTCCCCACATTTCCCTCCTATTAGTAACTGCTAAGCCTAGTACAACTGGTAACTTCTCCATGTTTACAAGTGTTTAAGACTAAAAACAGCATTTGCCAACACATGCTGCCATGCAATCTTAGTGCATGGCATTAAGGTCAGTCCTTTTTGATTTCACAGAACTGATACTCAGAGCTAATTCTAAGAAATTTCTTTTTATGGAAAACGCTGCAATCTGAGGAATGTGTAGAGGCTCTAGCACATATGACTCCAAAAATGCTGCCAGGGTAAGTCCTTCAGGTTCTGATCACCTGAAAGGAAGCCCATGGTACAAAACACAACATCTTGCATCTGTTCTGTTAAGCCATTCCTCTATTTGCTGGGACAGGACTGCTCACAATCAAGGAAAGTAAGCTGTGGAAAGCTAACAGAGAATACATTTTGCCTAGTCCAGCATGGCTCTTTGCTAACATGTGTCATACACCACAGTGTCTGAGCCTCCAGGAGTGCTGGACATTCACTGCTTCCTTAGGAGAAAGATGCTTCTAGTCAGAGAGAGGTTTTCTCAGTTTGCAAGTGCAACAGTGATTGATGCTCCACGGAGGGGTGACTGCACCAAACATTGCAATGGTTGCTTGGTAACTGGAAAGAGGTATTTGAAAGAGCATAAACCAGGCCAAAGAAATGAATGAGAAGCATCAGTGTCTTGGCTGGATGAGGGGAAAATAAAAGGGGTTTTACATATTGGATAAATGTGTGATCATTCTGCTTCTGTTGCTAATAAGAACATGTTTGGTGTCCAAGAGAGCTGCTGTATCTGTGCTAAACTACTGTCACAAATGGCTTATGAGCTGCAATAACTCTTCTCCAGAGCACCTTGAGAAAAAACGAAAGTTGTGCTTGAACCATCACTGTTTACAATTCATTTTTATTCATAACATTATTTAGAGGATAGACATGTCTACTAGATAACTAGAATCAATAATTTTATGAGATATTTGCTACAGAGAAAAGCAAAAAAAAATATCAGAAGCTTCAGTTTAGAAGTTTTACCTTCCACTCCTGTGCTCACATATTTTGAAATAGTTGAATCACAAACTTAATTGTAATGGTTTTGTCACCAGTTTTCTTTGCATGAAGAGGCAGCTATTCAAGAAAAAATACAGAGATTTCTTTCTCTAGATCTCTGTTTTAATAATGCTTTACTGCTCTCTCCTTTTTTCTTATGAAAAAAACCCTAAGTTTTTGCCATAATAACATCAATATATAACACATCTCCACTTAAAACAGAGAATCCCTTACCTTTGATTGCTCTGGAAACCCAATCAGAATAACAATAAGGTGGTCAGCAATTTGTGAACCTGCATCCAGTGGAATAGGCATGCAAGATGATGGAGAATTTGGACAGACAACATTGTGTGTCAGAGACCCCAGAAGTAGCCAGGACAGCAAACGAATGTGTGAGACACACTCTATGAACTCTTTGGGCCTGTCAAGAAAGAGTGGATTTTACAATGATGCTGAGTTTTCTGGTTTTCCCCAAATATGGAGTTTCCTGATGCACACTAGGCAGGTGAAGTCCCAGTGTGCTGGAGGCACAGATCATTGCTACAGCTTCAGGGAAGACTAGACCCTCACAGAACTTAGTGGACTTGATGTATCATGAACAAGTCCAACAGAACACATTTGGTGGGTTTAAGAAACAGTATAAAAGGCAATTTCACAGATGCACTGATTCCAAACACAGGGATTCTTTACACAGAAATCAATCATCAGATGGGAAGGGTTGCCCAAGTGGAAATGCTCCTCTCAGCTCCCCAGGACAGCACCTGGCTGACAGGGTGATGAAAGGAAACTCTTCATCCCACAGCAAGCTCCATGCAGGCATCATGCCTTCCTTTTATTGTGTTCCACTTCTCCAGTGGGGAAGTGGAGTTAATTTCTCTTTTCTTTAGCCTCTCCTTGGACATTTGGACTTTTGAGGACAGGGACTATGGGTTTTTTTGTGACACTTAAGTATTTATCCACCATCTAGTGCACTTTCCAATTGCAAAGCAATGTGTTTCTATCATCTAAAAAGAAATAACACTTTCCTGGTGTCATTTTGTCTGTCTCCTTGCTGATACCAAGTTCAGACCACACGCTCATTTGAATGCATAGGAATTAAGAACAATTGGGTTTTGATCAATAACTTACTAGTCCGTTCTCACTGCTCTTTCTAATTTCTAATTTGAGATCATTGTCAAGGACTTGTAGCATCAAAGAGGCATTTCATTAATTGATTTTGTAAAAATAGACTCTGGTAGATGTTCTTCCTCAACTACCTATAGAGTCTTCAGGGAATTCCCTACCTTCAACTCAGAACACAGTCCCTTTTTCACATGTAAGAAACAAAAACATGAGGAGAGATCAACTATTTCTAAAAGTTAGATATAATCTGCATGAAATTTCATGCAGATGTATCTACAGGACTTGAGACTAAGCAGCTTATTCCCCAGAATCCTGGGATAGGGAGTCTGGGACAAAGCTGGGACAAGAATACAGGTTTGTGCTGTTCATTTTCACTGCATTTAGAATGAGAATCAAGCTAAGTTCTGAGTTAACTCCATTGGCTTGACTGGAGTTGCCTGTTTCACTGTCTCATTAGCATGTACTTTAAATATTGCACCAATGAGCCCCTCAGTTCAGGATCAGGGAGCTGCTGACCATCTGCTTCAATGTCCTGTGGCCACATATTGCCACTGTGGGTCTCATCTATGGAATCTGGCAGTAAAAAGACAGAATTTGGTGAAGCTTTCTAACACATTTTAGTGTTCATTTTGGAGGCAAAGCATTCTCACCCTTGTTGCATTGCAGAAGGAGGATGGTAAAGCCAAGGCAAATAGCGGATCACAGCTTTGTTGTCTCTGTGGTTTCCCCGTGTGATTTCCATAGCAGCAATCTGAGCTAAACCAACTTTCAGATGTCCACCAAATGTGTCTTCATGAAGTGGCTGGGAACAAGTCTTCATGTGACTCTGCAAGGAAAAGATCTGATTTCCTACCCAAAAAAAGAGTATTTCACTTGAACTAAGTTCTTCCAAGCAAACACCATATTCTATTTCTTTTTGCTTCAATTCCTTTCTCAGGGGCTTTATCTGTGTCTACAAAACCACAGAACAAAACTCAGAATTACATTTTTATATTCTCCAGTACCAGCTTTACGATGCAGATCTTTCCAGAGAGGGCCACATTTTCAAAAGACCCCCCCAAAGAAAATTATTTGTGCAAAATGTATAGGATCCTTTTGTATCAGGAAAGTCAACAGCTGAGAAATGCAAACTAGTGGTTGCACACCTAGATAGCTTAAGTGAAAATGAAAATAAATCTAACCATTTAACAAGATAACAGCTGGGCAGGAACTGCCTTCCCTGTGCAGTGTCCCATCTATATGTACAGAACTAAGCTGTCAGTTGTGGGCAATATAACCACGTTGCAGTGAGCAGCTGCTACAAATGCCTTTACACCCTGGAAATAAAAGGGCTGAACATGAATACCAAGAAACATGAAAATATTTATGCTTGGAAAGATAATTTCTTTGTCAGCTCTAAGTCAGCTTGTTTCATTGGTGCTTCTTGAGATGCTTTTATATTTCTAATTAAGCTAACTCGAGTTATCTTCTGTTACTAGACTAACAAAGTACTGAGTGCATTTTTGGTTGCTTAAAGGAGAGCCATATGCTTTGCACAAGAAAATCCAGGTCATCAGTTACTAAATTACTGTAACAGGATAAAAATCACTGGACCAATAATATAATGGATAAATATCTAACCCTAGCACGTTACACTCTCATCATGTACTTGAAGTCTCTTTCAAATTAAGAGACAGGAAAAAAAGTACCAGCATGAATGAATATTTAAGGACCTTGTTTTTGAGACAGGTAAAAAGGACAGACAGGTAAGCAGGTAGATACATTAAACCTCTTCAAAAATGGTGGAATTTTCTAGATAAAACCTGGCTGAGATTTACCTACTGAAATGTATCCCAAAGGGAAAAAAACATAATAAACCAAACAGAAACAATAAGCTGGAATGTGATTAACACTTGAGAATTAACATTTATACCTTTTTTATAATGCAGTAGCTGCTAATATGCAGGACTGAAAAAAATTGAACTCTTTCAATTAAACTATTCTTAGATGTGGAAAATAAGACATTGGAAATGAATAAACAAATTATTTCTGGTCATTGAATTTCTACAGAGATTAGATATTTCAAAATTATAAAACCAAGATACGACTGTTGTTGTTGGATTGTTAGTGGTCATATAAATGATATGTGTTGATAATATAATAATCAAATGTTGTTGAGAATAAGTACTCATAGTAAGAAACTGTACAATTGGATAATCTTAGTACTCACTTCCTGGGAACATCTCTGTTAATAAAACCCAAGCAACCTAAGTAAATAGATTAAATGAGATCACAAGAATCGGAGTCTAGATGTTGGGAATTTGTTTAAAGTTCTGGCTATTTGTAAACTTATAAATGCTTACAAATATTTTCCCAGCTATGTGGCAACCAAAGAATAAGTTTAACTGACCTGGTTATATAAAAACTGCCTTTTCATTTTCCAAAGACAGTCAAAGCTTATTCTTTACAATACATAAAGTTATGGTCATATTTAATTCTCCTACTATGTTAATCTTCTTCTCAGAATTCTGCATTACATGGCTAAATCAAAGCAACATGAAATTTTAGACCATTTGGTTCTGATTTAATTTTATATGACCAGACATATTTAGGAAGCTTCTTATCTAATTTCAAATCATAGAGTTTAAGAACTGAGTAAAGTTTTAAGTTCATGTCCTATCTATATCTGTGTATAAAAATATAAAACATTCATAGTCCTACTGAGCATAAGAAATTATCATCTTATCAGACCAGCATTGTAAGAGCATTTCCAAAAATTAAGAGTAGAGTTCAAGGAAGAAGGGGCAGAAGGAAAAAGTGCAAAACAAAGTCTCTTTCTACAGAAACCTTTTACACAGGAGAGAGGATACCTGCAAATATTGTCCCCACACTGGTTGCAGGTAAGTTCATATTTTCTCTAGAACTGGCAAAGCAGACCTAGCTCTCCCTCATTTATCATCCATTTGCCTACCTATTGTGAAAGCAGTGCTGAACTGTAAGAGAAATGGGTGAATAAAGGCTAGAAGGGGAAGACAATCCAATTCAACTGAAAATGATTAATTAGTTTGTGCTTTGAAGTAAATTTCTACTCCAGCACAAAAGGCTGCTGCCCTTCTTAGAGTGGGGTTTGTTAAAGTGCAATGGGATTCAAGGCATATGGCCAACAGGGTAAGAACTTAACAAAAGGGATTTTTTTTTTCTAGTAAAACAAGGTTATTGCAAGTTTCCAGAGACCTGAGTTTCAGTTTAGTTTGGTTTCTTCTTCCTTTGTGGTAAGTATTACTTACTTGCAACATGGTGTTCCCTCTGAGGCATGAGGTGGGGTGGAGGGAGTAGGGGGACAGTGAGTGTGTGAGAAACCAGAAGGGGAAAAAGTTCTCATCTCTTTGCTTCTTAAATAAACTCCAATATCAGAATTCCCTACAGCTCACAATTAAGCTGCCTTGCCTGCTACAGAATGCTTGCATGAACCTGTGGCATGAAACACCCCAATGCACTTCCAGTTAACTTTCAGCAGAGGACTGGTGCAGCAGCAGTAGAGGGGCCCTTTTGGGGAAACACTGCTGATTTTGCAGGGAACAAAATCATCAGCACCCTTTATTAGCAGAGGCACTCCATGTTACAGAAGCACAGTGGCTCTTGGGGTTAGAAACAAATGCAAAACCTTGGTGAAAGAGCTTCCTTAGAAGACCACACACCAAAGGCCAGGCACGTAAGCAATGGCAATTTGACTCATTCTAGCCAGAACAAGAAGCAGTTTTCCTCTCTCTGCCAACTGAGCTTTAGATCCCATCAAAAGCAGCTTGGCAATCCTTGAGTGTGCCTAGCAATGAAATTACCTGTTCCAGCTGATGAACGTCCTTTGGTGCCCAAGGACTGAAATCCTCCTGCCAGGTTTCAGAGTTGGCTGCATCTCTCACAGACCACATCTGTCTGTGATGGTCCCTCTGCTGCACTGCCACTCCACACCCTGCCACCCTGGGGGATGTTAGAAGCATCAAGGTGTAGTTTACACCTCTGCCTCCATTTCATGTGCTGAAGGAAATCCACCCTGCTGCTTATGGAGCTCAAAAGACTCTGCTCTAGCTTTGCCTGGCATGGAGAAGTACAGGTGGCTCTCTATCAGATGTTTTCCCTCTACAAAAAGGAGGATTTTAGTCAGTGAAGTTTCACCTCCATCTCAGTACTCAGCTTCAGATGGTACAATAGAAGTATCTAATGGGATAGAGTTAAACAGAATAAATACTGACCTCTCTAAAGCATTCTAACTGTGATACATTAGCCAAAATGTTATAGTAATCCTTTATTTAAGCTATTGGCAATAGATGCTACTTTGCTAGCATTTTAAACAGATAAATTTCTATTATTTCCTATTATACAGCAGCAATGTTGCTTACACTACTTTTCTAAAAAAAGAACTTCCATTTTGTAGGATGTTTAATAGGTACTGGCTTCCCTTGTGGAACAGAAATCTCAGGGTTTGAACAGCTAATTATTCCTAGGAAGTTTTAATTCAATTCATTTCTAAATAAAATATTTTATGTTCACAGGAATATTTTCCTCCCATTCCTCTTACAATTGGGCAAACTAATGCACAGAAACCAAAAAGTAGTTTGGACTACAGAGGTAAGAACTACTCAATTTTCCCCACCTTAAAAGAATATAACCTGACAATGAAAATGACAGTAGCCATAAGAAAAAAAAAACAAACAAACAACACACACACACACTTTTTTTTTTTTTACTTTTTTTTTTAGGTCAATTACTGCATTTTACTAACCTCTGAACTTTCAACTCACTGAAGGATCTGTTTGCATGTATGCCAGGATTTCTCCAGAAGAGTGTAATTAGCTGTACAGGCAATGAGTTTATGTTTCCATGGGTTATATTAAACAGAACTATTTCTCACAGAGATTTCAGTGACATTAGCTTACCATCAACACTTCAGAAAAATCAAGCCTGCAGTTTTATTGTGTGCTCATTATAATGGAATTAACATCCATTTCAACACTGCATAACATACTTTTTACTGATCACCCAGAAGTGTTTAATCTAGAACAGCACTAGCTGCTTTTTTTTTTTTTTTAAGAATAAAACCAGTTATTCTCAAAGACTTCCAACCTTTTATCCCAGGCAGATTCATTACAGAAAAGTTATTTTTATTTTAAAAGTACATACACTTTAGATCAACAAGTGGCCAGAACTAACCTTTAATTTGGTTAAGGTATGCATATCTGCAATGAAATCCAGGACTTCCCCAACATATTGCCTCATACATTCCATTGCTGCTGTTCCACACTAGAACATAAAAGAAACAATTTTAAGTACCAGGCTTTGTATAAATTCAGGACTTTGCCTTTTGTTTCTTGTTCACCAGGACACAATCTGTCTGTCTCAAATTCTTTTCCTTTTAATTCAAGTACTTTAATTAGGAATAGGTATTCTTTGATGTTTTTCTTCTCACTGTGGTATGCCCTCTCATCTGATGATAGTATAAAAAGATAGTCCAGTCACTACAGCTTCTTCATGCATCATAAAATACTCTTATCTCAGACAGCAATAAAAGATTAACTAACAAAACTTTCAAGGATATCTTTGTCATGTCATCCTGAAATTTACAGTGGTCCAGAATCAAAGTCTTAAAAAGCCAATGAGAGCTTAACAGCTCAGTTCTTCAAGCAGCTGAGCATTTCTGCAAGTGGAACCAATCAGCTACAATCCCCCAAAATAAAATGCAGTTGGAGGCACAGAAACCCTTGTGTTCACAGTGCTCATGATGGAAAAAACAGTTTACATGAATGGCCTCAGGTATTTTACATGTAAACATCACTAGAATTAACACCACTGAAATAGAAGTGTTTTGGGGTTTTGTTTTGTTTTTAACTTGCAAATGTTTCTAAGATATTCCTAAAGCAAAATCCTTCAAAATACAGAATTCTAATGCCATTCCAGCTAGTTGCAATTTTCAGAAGGAAAAGCTGGGACTATAATGGAAACATTAAATCCTTCATGAACTGCTCCAGTTTGATCATGACAGTGGAAGCATCGAGAAGCAAAAAAGGTCACTAGCAGCCCTGTCAGAATATCCTCTATCCAGTTTTCATGGACTAAGGATTCCACATGGGTTCTGAGATCCTGAATAATAGAAAAGATACTATATTCAGACCTCTGAAAATAATTTTGCAAAAGACTTCCCTTCAACCATCTACTCTGTTTCATTCAAGCAGCAGGTGACCTGATTTTCTCTGATTTCTTCTGCAGTTACCACTTTCCTATCATAGCTTGGATCACCAATGCTAGTCTCTCTATTTAAAGCAAGTATAGATAAAAATACTCCATTGGGAGGAAAGGTATTATTAAAGATTTGCAATAAATAAAAAGATCACACACTTCAGAAGATATATGGGAAAGATCCTAAGGTCACCCCTAAGGCTGACAGAGACACATACAGAGGGAAATGAGTTTTCCTCAGCTTCTGAAGAGGACCTGGGCCAGCCCTCATCTATCTGAGTCCAAACAAAAATCACCACAATAAAGCTAAGAGCTGGAGTTTGGTTCAGTACTTACTCCAGGCATAGAGGCAATCATCTGTTTATGTAGGATTGTTGACTCAGCTAGTTTTGTTCCAGCATCTGCACAAACAAACTAAGAAGAAATGAAAGACAAGTTATTTTTCAATTATTTGGAGGAACCTGAAGACACTAATAAAGTTATTCAAGACTTGCTTAAAATCAGTTCAGATCTCTTCCTGCTTTTATTCATGGCAATTTGCCTTTAGAGTGCTTTTTCTTTATAAACAACATAGTTAGCTCACCATTCTAATTGAGCTGATTTTAATTTTTAAAAAACCCTGACCTTAATATGCTTAATTAACACACATATGCTGTGCAGAAGCAATCTGAGGAATATTATGTAATAAGCCAGACTTTCTTATGAGCAAAACCACATATCTTTGCTCTACCTTGCATTTATCAGATGTTCCTCTTTCATTCTAGAGTAGATGATGGCAGTGGATGGAAGGCAGCAGGCCATGTTCTTCACTGTGACATTGCAACACCTGCACCTCAGTTCTACTATGAGGAACTACATGACAATTTGGAGGTTGTGAACCTGAGTGCAGTGTGGTATTTATTAACTTAGGCAAGTAGATGAGAGATTTTCTTCTGATGCACCCTCTCTCAGAAGAAGCAATGCTGACACTGAATCTACTGGACAACAGAGATGTTGCTTTCCTTTGTGAAGGATTTCTCAGTCTACCATTTGTGTGTAGATCAGGATTCCCTTGTACTACATCAGCTGCAAAAAAAGGACTGTAATTCCCTGAAGAATCTGGCTGAGTATATTTAGCATCCAAGAGTGAGTTCAGTGCACTGCTACAGACCCTGTACAGTACTCACCATATAAGTCAACAAAACCCCTTGCCAAACAAAAGTAATTTATTTCAGGCAACATTTTCTTTTAAGAACAATAATAATAAGCAGCAGTCAAAGCAATTTCTACTGTCCTCCTGTAAGCTTTCTCCATCTTTTGCAGAGAGGAGTTTGGATTAAGTAAGAGGTATTAATTTATACGTGAAAAACAGCTGACTCCATCCCATTATTAATAATTAGGCCTTGTTTAGCTTTTCTGTCTCATCATCAGACTGTCAGTTCCAAGAATCCTTTCTAAAGTTGCAATGGAATCAAAACAGAAGAGGGAACCAAACTCATGATGAAAAATTTCTTACGTGTCCAGCACAATTCACTCACTGTGATTTATGTTGTCTCTCTCTCCAAATACTGTAACACATTAAGACATCAATGGCAAGAGATTTAATACCAGCCATATGTAAAGAAAAAAGGAAGAAAAAAATACCCCCCACACTGCAAAAAGACAAGAAAAGGGGAAATAATGGTCATGCCTCTTGCATTGTCTGCTGAGATACAGCTGCAGAATAATGTCTAAATGGGAATGCCTGCTGACTGTAGAGAACTATGTATCATAATCAATCTGTATTATACCTCATCATCAGTTTTAAATACATATATTCCTATACACATATTGTATGTAACTATCCTTCCATTTGGTAATGAGTAGATCACATCTTCACAGAAACATTCTTGGAAGCACCAGATAGACCTTAGCTGAAGATGCAGTCCAAAATAGGAGTCCCTTAAACAAGAGATCACACTGAACCTTGGAGCCTGACTGAACAAGCAAATCTTAATGAGCCACTAATTTCAGTCAATGGAAATCATGAAGATGTGGGCTGGTGAAATGTGAGCAAGAGAAAAGGGAAACAAAATGCTGGGTGAAGAAGCAGTTCCTATGGAAACCCTTGGAACAGCAGCATGTACATGATGACTGTCACTGCTAGGACAAATCCAGGAGACAGACTTCATGTTCTCTTTATCACCCAGGACACCTATGCAATGACTGGGGTGATCTGGATAAAATGCTCATTCTTTGTGAAGTGGGATAAAGTGAACTCTCATCTCAGCACTGGTGTCACCAGTGACACTCACTGCACCATGTCAACTGAGTGAATGTGGGTGTCAAATGCACATTCTCAGGAATTCCTTCCTTACTCACCCCACAAGTGATCTATCATTAAATTTCAGTGCTCCTAGCTCCTTTGTTAACCACTTGACTGCATATTTGCCTTCTGTGCACACTGTCTGTGTCAAATCTTGTAGACAGGCTAACATGTCCACGGGGACATGACTGCCTTGGGAATTTCTGCTTGGTGCTGTGTGAACTCTGCTGTAGCTTTATGGGCTCAAACACCCAATTTGCATTCATATTGTAGTGGCTTTGTAGGGTAAAGAGGTGAAGCACTACCTTCATTCTATTAATGACACTAAAGAAAATGAAAATTCTCAGATACATATGTGTTTTTACTAGTAGGTTTCTGAAATACAACAGTGCTTAAGATGGGCTTAGTGGTTACTATGGTATTGAAATTCAAAAGGCTGTTGAATGATTCAGGCCACATACTACTGAGGGCTGCCAATTTGCACAGTCAATGGGAGAAGTAGTCATCATGCCTCCAGTAGGCATCTATGGCAGATGGTCTGAATACAACCCCTATTCTTTACCACTGACTGCATAAAAACAGAAGCTGGCTGCTTTGGATAGCAGGAAATATGAATCACTTCATCAGCTTCTGAAAGAGACATCATAAAAGACATTTCTATCCACATTAAGTGCTGTTGTGTAAGGTATGAATACATTGCAAAGTGAATAGAGCATATGGGAACAGTGCTAGAAGGAAAACCCAGGCAATTATCATTTTATCTTTAGGAGATAAAGATAATGTAAGAGAGTTTTGCTTACTGTGTCTATCAAGGCACTTGACTCAATGGGAAAGACAAGTGTTTCCCAGTTAATTCCCACTGCCAAAACTGGGGTGGCATGTTTGCATTCTCAAATCAGGAATCAGTATTGCCTAGACTGTGGGACTGTCACCCTTTGGGGTAGCCACTGGACTGAGCTATAGAGTGGAGCAATGCAGAAAAAAGTCTGTATTACAGAATCAAGTAAAAGTCAGTTCAAGTCAACAAACACCAATGCACATGGTATCCAGCTGCATTACCTCACCCACAAGACAGAAAAGAGGTTGGTGGTTGTTATTTGATGGTTTTGTCTGGAACTGAGAAGTCTGGACTTAAAAAAAAGGCAGCAAATTTCTGCTTTTTAAATTAAGATGGAGAAGAAACAAAACCAAAGAAGAAACAAAACCAACCAACCAAATAAAACCAAACAAAAACACACACACACAAAAAAAATACCCACAACAAAACAAAACCACAAAATCCCAAACCTTTACCATCAGAAAGAAAAAAACCAAGTGTTATTCTTCCCCACCCCAACTTCTTCTCCGAACACTGATTGCATAATAATTGTTTTTAGAGTTATCCTAACTGATGTATATTTTCACTTGTCAGTATTATTTCTCTGTCAACTAACAACCACTTATTTACTATGAATAACCTATCAGTACCAGAAAATGAGTCCATAGTAAGCTACATGAAGCTTTGGCCCCATAATGGGAGGCAAAAGAGTGAATGAAGCTGTGGTTCTGGGAGCATTATGAATGATTTATGTAACCAACACCTTGCTGGAACTTCATGGAGTGCTGTTCTGCTGGGCCCCTGTCATTTCAAGTTACTAAATGCATATACTGCTTAGCTCACTGTAAGCAGTGAGACCCTATTACCTGTGGCTTCAGCAAATTGGGACAGGCTTGTGGTGCCAAACAGTGTTGCACTTGGTGTTTTGGAGGCAGAAAGATTTTTAACAAGTTTGTACCTTGCTTCCTCAGTTTTTCCTATGAAAAAAGCATCTTAACTCCTACTTCAATCCACAGAATGAAAGAAACATAATTATTTTCTAAGTATTCTTTGCTGGAAAATTCCATCTTACAACAGCTATATTCTATGATGATAAATCCATCAGCAATAAAGCACAGGTCATTATCATCCTGAGAAATGTGGCTTCCCATTTTACTTCATTCAATTTTAGTGTGGAAGTCTAAATGCACTCACCTATGGTTACAAATGTAACTGGGTTTTGATTAAAAATTTCTCACTTCCCCTGACATTGCTGGTACTTTCTGCAACCACATTGGTCTTGCTTTTCCCACCCCTGAATCTGGCCAAAACAGGAACAGCATGAGAATGACATGAGAATCTCCTGTACCTGCACCAACAGCAGCAAATTCATGTCTGGCAAGGGTGACTTCAACTTGAGTGCCTGCAGCAACTCCAGTATGACACTGCGTGTCAAGTAGAATTTATCCCTTTCCTGCAACAGAAAAACACAGAATTATGAACGTCCTGGAATTCACTGACACCCACTAGCAAACCAGAAAGACACTTTTTATCCAAGTTTGAGAATGAAAACTTACAGAAGTGTACTGGTTTCTCCTGACTTACAAACTGGAGACAGACATCATTGATGCAATTCTGCAGATGTGATTGAACATCAATGAGGGATTCTCTTTTGACAAAGTGTCAGGCTCTATGGCCAAGAATTTAATATTTCACATGGGAAATACACACAGATTTTATAAAACAGTTATAAAGCCTTGGCATGCAGTGTAGCTTTCATTAAGTAGTTCCATACAAAGGGAAAAGGGTAAAGCTTGACATGGGACAACAAAATGCAATAGTATTTAGCATTATTCTTTCATTGAATTTGCCAGAAATGGTCTATATTTTACCACACTTCACTGTCATTCCCCTTAAAACAAGGGTGCCTGCACTAAGGCAGCTTGGACATCTATTTTCATTTATTAGGCTAGCAGTACTTTTCCACTTACACAATAAAAATGTCTTGGCTACAGCTGCTACAAGAGAAACATCTTAAAACACAGGGGAAAATCAGCCAGTGGAGATTAGAACACAGGTCTAAGAATAGAGTTGTTGAGCTGAGACATCCAGGAGGTAGAGGAGATAAGATGAGCCTCTTACACATCTTACTTTGACATTCTCTGACTTTAGATGATGAGATAAAAATGCAGAACAAATCTATAACCTGCTACTGACCACAGGTCTAGAATTCTGATCAGCTCAAAGAGTTACACCAAGCTCTCTTCCAAATGACCATTACAGGTGAAATAATGTTCTCCAATAAAGACAACATATCCAAAGTGTTCTTAGGATTTAAAGCCTAGTATCTTCCATCCTGTAAATCTCATGCATTTGCTCACTTGTTAAATGTGTGGAACATTTACTCAGTCAGTCTCAGCTCCTCTATGATGTCTAAAATGTGATAATAATGTTTGCCTCTTCCCCTGAGAAGCCTAGTTAGTGAGGGTCAGTTTGAAGGCTGCCTCCAGTTTGAGGGAAGGTGCCAAAACCCAAAATGAGATGTTTTTCATGGATGCTACAGTGCCAGTCTATGAATCAAGAAACCTCACTTCAAGTTTCTCATTGGATCTCCAGTTCCATGGAGTGTGCAGACAGGTAACATTTAGCTGGTGGAATTGTCCCCAACTGCAGTGGTCCTTGTCTGAACACAGTGCTGCAGTCTAGGCAGCTAAACTTATAGGAAATTAATAATAATCATTAACCAGTCAGCAAACACTGGATCAATTCAGCTGTACTATGAAACCATTACTTGGGGACAAGTCCTCAAAAGTCACACATCCCATGTGGTGCTCTGATAAAATAACACCTTACATCAAAATCCAGGAGAGTTCTGATCAGAAAAAATGTCCTCAGTAACTTATCTTCAACGAGGCCATAAGCAGATGCAAAAGGAAGAATAAAGTCCAGGCAAGCATGTATAATCACTGGATCACAGAATAATTATGGTTGAAAAGGACCTCCTAACCCACCAAGTCCAACCATACTAAAAATAAGATAAAATTTTAAAAACCCATTAAAAAAATATAGAATTAAATAAAATTAAATTGCCACACCAAACACAGTCCCCTACATTCCTGCTCTTAGAGCATGTCCTGAAGCACATTGTCAATTCATTTCTTAAATACCTCCAGGGCTGGTGATTCAACCACCTCCCTAGGCAGGCTGTTCAGTGCCTCACCACTCTCAAATTATTCCCACCACCACTCCCATAGCCACTATTTTCAGCTCAGGGAACTTCTGAGCTCAGCATGGTTCCTCTATAATTTACAGCTCTCAGTGGATTTCTCTTCCACTGATGTGTCCATTGACCTCCTAGACCCATTTCAACTTTTAGCACCCGTGATGCTGGGAGAGGAGTCACACTCTATTGAAGAACCACTTTCCTGTCCTTGCTTTGACATTGGTTCCTACAAAGTTCTTGTTGTACTGGAAAAGCATGAAATGACCCATCCCCATCTGAGTGACTTGTGCCCTTACAGACCTCTCTCTCATTCCCATCAGGGTTTCAGACTGAAGAGCCCTCACTCAGTTGCTCTGTGTGTGGAGCTCATCCCACTATTTGGAGAGTTTGTTACCACTACCTGAACCTTCTCCAATTCTGCTGGATTCTGGTTGGGTGTGAGGAACCAGCATGGTTGAGCACAATGCTCAAGGTGTAAATAGACCCTGAGAACTTGTTAGAATTCACCAGCAAGAGTGACCCTTCCCATCATCAGCCTTGAGACACATGGGTAATGCAGGGCCATGCTCAGACAGTTGGCAATTCAAAAACACCAGACCAGTTCCTACCAGTAACCCAGCACAGCAGCCTGCACATACTGGGAAAGAAGAGAGGTTAAATTATTTCCAAAGCCTGTGGGTATTTTACAGACTAAGTTGTAAGCTACACAGGATATAACTGGGCCATCAGAAATTGCTTTGGTAGAACACTGGGAAGGAAGCACAGGCTTCCTGATTCCCATCTTTCCTGGGTTCTGAGGGTAACAAAGCTGCCTTTTTCTCAGAGTCTCCTATCTCAGTCTAAACTCTCAATGTTTGTTAAGAACATGCAGTGCTGAGAGATGAAAGAAAATCAAGCAAAATGTTTTTTGACATCTGACCTCTTGCTTCTTGCACTGCAAATCAGGAGTGATGACATTGAAGTCAACAGCCCAGGGGACCCTTCCTATCAAAGTCTACTTGCTTCTATCAGTCTGCTGGTGATAAATAGGTATAAACATAGTTTATACATAGTTGAAGGACTTTATGTTCTTCCAGAGAGCTGTAAATGGGTATCATTTCCATTAAAATAATGCCTGAGGGGGTCAAATGTGTAAACCTGATACCAAAGAGTCAACACAACCCCTTTAGCCTCTGTTCAGCCAAATTAACCCTCTCCATGTCTATGCAACCCTATTAAAAATGCCTTTCAGTCTTCAAACTCTGAGTTACTGGAGGTCTATGTGTAGAACATGAAACCACTGAGGTTTATTTCAAGAAGTATTGCAGGGCTCAAGCACAGTAATTAGAATGATAAATTTGATTCTTTAATGGAGGGGGTATAGGGTGTGCTATCCTCTAGACCAGTATACAGCAAAATTCTTTTTTTCTATTGCTACTACAGTAATTACAAATAATGAAGATAGGCCCCTTCAATATTCTTGAAAACAATTCAACAGCAAAATCATGTCATGTCCAATTCAGTGGCATTCTGCATGTGCTTAATAAAGTTCAATAGAATGCCAGCAAAAGGCTAATTTTAGGTTCAAGCTTCTGCAGCTGTAAAGACATAAGGAAGCCAACAAGCACCCATTTAGGACCTTAAGACACTTGGAAGGAAAACTCAAGATAAGAAGATTACAATCCACAGAAGATATGGTTGTCTCAACTGAGAGGTCCAAAGGCACTGGAAAAATCAAATTGCTGACCTGGAACAGAAACTCAGACAAGGAAATATCTGATTGACGTGAGTCTTCAGGCTCCAAGACAAGAGGAATTGAGATATTTCTGCCACAGGGTATTAGGAAAGTGATGGAGATAAAAACAGATTTGGAGTGGTTGTACAGCACTGACCTCTACAAAGTGCATGTCAGAGTGGTGTGGTCGTTGAAAAGACAAGAATTCTCCACAGCTTAGAAGGAAGTTGGCATTTTGTTACAGGCAGCACATTCAAAGTTGCAAAAAAAAGTAATTAATTCTGAATAGTTTCAAGATTCACAAATTATACACCTCTGGAGTTCACTTCTATGTGGTACTCTATTGCAAACCCTTACTTGTGTTTCTGTTCCAGGTCAGCAATTTCCACTGTAGAAAAACACAGACATCACAACTGATTTGTTGTTTTGCTGTTTGGTTTTTTTTTTTCTAGCAGAAGTCATTAATTTGATATTTCTAATGCAAAACCATGGTAAGCTTTCAGAAAGAACAAAGATAATGCAGTGTGGATTCCACTAAATTAAGCATTTTGTGGCTATAAATTGCAGAAGACCATTCACTAATGACTCCATTTCACCAGGTTGCATTAAACTAAATCAAGAAGGAGATTTTACCAAGCATTATAATCCATCCTTCCTGTGTGCAATTAAGTACTCAATATATTAATAGAACATTGAACAAGGATGCATGTAAGAAAGACATGGTTGGGTTTTTTTTTAATACCACATTGTTAATAACATTTTCATGAAATAAAACTGCAGAACTTGAGAAGAGTGAAACATTTCCTACACTTCCCAGTTTGCAATAGCAGGCACACATGAAATAGTCTTATACAAATCAAGAGGAATGTCTTGCCTACTGTTTTCAATGGATCTGTTTTGCTTTTAGTGAAAAACCCCACTCTTGGACTTTTTTTCTCACTTTGCTTTGCCCAAAGCTACAGATCTATCTTAAATTACTTCCAAAAGCTGGACAGTCTCTTCTATAGTCAGGATCTTTTATTTTCAATACTCTGCTCTTTCAAATAAGACCAAAAAAAAAAAAAAAAAAAAAAAAAAAGGTGGTATTTACTTGCTGTAATTAAAGACATTCCTATTTTCTACTTCATGCTTCTAAGCATTACATCTGCTAAAAGTTTTTCTGATTTTTCTTGTGGTGCAGTTTTTCTGTGGGAGAGTGATTCCTTTTCTCATTTCTTCTTCACTGTTTGTCCAATGGTATCTTAAGTCTTATCAAGACTGAAAAAACACATGTTCCAGTTGAGAGAATGTTTCCTGAGGATTAATTACTGTCTTGACAAACATATCAAGGGTGGAAAACTGTGCACTTAAAGGCTGAAGCAACATTTTTCCTCAGTACCTTCCCAATCTACATAATGGAGCACAGAACCTCATTAAAAGGTTGAATTGGTTGTTGCAGATCTTGCTGTTCAGCTTCTCAGCAACAGCCAGAAAAATGAGCTTGACTTCTAACTGACAGTTATTTTGACACCACAGCTTTCATCCAGGAATCTTAAAGGCTTTTTAAAGGTGCACACATACTGCTCTCTTCTCTATGCAGCTTAACACCTTGCATGCTGAAGTGAGATACCCAATACAGAAGGAAACAGGATCTAAGCTGGGAAGCTCCTAACTTGGAGTCTTCCACTTTCTGTTGCCTCCCCTCACAGCTGTGGTCTCAAAAAGCACTATGAAGAATATTTAAACATTTACTGCACAAGGAATGTGGCTAAACTTGTGCACTAGGGAAGATAAAACTGCACAGCCATTTTAAGTCATGCATGAATACCAGATATCATCCCTACAGGAGAAAAAAAAAAAAAAGGTTACCATGTGTGAAATCACACCAAAGCACTTTTCTGAGCAATGTTTTTGGCAAGTTCTCTTTAGCTGTGTCTATACTGTGAATATGAAACTCAATATTAAAAAGGCACTGAATTGTGATTACTACTTGATTAGCCAAACTACATTAAAAGCGTTGACATGTCAAACTTGACACTGATTTCATCTTTGCTTACAAACATACTACATGAGGAAAGTAGGAATTTGTCTGTCCTATTTTCAGGTGTCCCTAGGAGAAGGTACAGTCTCAGTGTTACCTTGGTGAAGGCTCGGTAGCACAAACCACACAGTTCCACCAGGTAGGCCAGAGTGAAGACAGCATTCTGAATGACAAAGCTCAGCAACTTGGAAAAAGGCTCCAGAAGACTCTGCAGTGACATCATTTAGAGAAATCAATAACTGGTTGCTCAGCAAAACAAAAAGCATAGCATTCCAACTCCAAAATGCCTGAATGGAACAACTTTCTTTGTAGCTCAGAGGCAATCCTGCTGGGATTTCCACTGCTTCAGTCAAACAGCTGCTTTGTCTGGCATTTGCCTACATGCCTGTATGAGTGTTTAGAAGAAAAAACTTAGGAGTTTCACATCTGAAACAGTGCTTCTGAGATGTAAGGGATTCTGTAGTGCTTCTGCAGGAAAACCTCACTGACCTAAGTGGAATTGTACTGCAGAACTTCTAAGGAAACTCATTATCTTTTTTTTTTTTTCTTAAAAAAAAGAGAACATCATATCTTTAAAAAAAGAGAACATCAAATCTTTAAACATTCACACCCACACATAAATGTAATCCCACCCACACTTTACTGTAACCTAGATTTCAAAGCTCTTATCAAAAAATAAGAGAATTGGACTGCCCAATTTTATGCTGATATATAAAGCTTTCCTAGCTAGGGGATAAGAACACATTCATAGAATAGGACAGGCTGGCTAAACCAACAGAGTTTTGCCTTCTTGTGACTTACCCTGGTGGCACTAGTGGTAGGTATCTTCAGCAAGCAAATCATGATTCTTAAACTAGAATCTAAAGAACACTAAACATATTTGAAGGCAAGAAAGAAAAAAGCAGAAGAAAAAAAGAAAAAGGGAAACAAAACAGAATTAGTATCTTTCTGTCCACATCTTGCTTTTAGTGGTATCAGCTATGAGTAAGTTATAGGTAAAGTCTGAAAAATGATCCCTGATTGCTCTTAACTTACTTTGCATAAACTGCCTTACCCCTGAACACACAATCACAACCCTTCCATGGTAACATACCACAGCATGGGCCTTGAGATGAGAAAATTTCACTAAAAGGCTGTTTAGAATAGTTACCTTCATCTCTTTTTGGACAAAAAAAAATCCTAGAAATGTATTTCCAGTGTAATAAAAATGGGTTGGGGAAAAAAAAACCCAGAACAAACACCAAAAGAGAGGGTTAGCAGGAGATAACATACCATCTACCTCATTTTCTTTTTCTGCAGTTGCCCTGGGCTATGACATTTTCCCCTGCACCCCAAGAAGAGGCTATAACTTGCACCCCAAAACATCAGAATGCACCCTGGCAATACCCCTCTAAAGTTGTTCCTTATGGTGTAACTTATTTTTCTTCTGAGTAACTGACACAGGTTGCAGCAGGGAATGAAGACATCTGGAAATACACACCAGGAGATCAGATCCACCTGTATGTCCTCTGAGTACTTAGAAATCACAGCCCAGAGCTTCCAGATTCAGGCTCTGCAACTATATTCTGATGACAGCTAGAACTACAACCCAGTTTTCTCTGCTTGTCTCACTATTGTGTACTGTTGGCAAATTAATTAGCTGGTGCTGCTCTTCTTATTTTGTTTTAACAGTTAAAAACAGATGGATTTTTACTGCCAAAATGCTGATTCTCTCAAATGCAGTATTCTAATCTAAGAGGGCATGGAAAGTGTAGAGGAAAAAAAACCAACAAAGAGGTAAAGAGCACTGAGGTCAGAGTAATTATTGTTACCAAAGGAAAATACAGGGATGGATCAGACATCCAATTAATCTGGTCCTCTGGAAGCATTAATTGAGTCCTTAGAAAATATTCACAACAG
>JANHGL010025059.1:0-21326 GCA_024611195.1 Ceyx melanurus | reverse complement strand
AAATATATATATAAAATATATATATATATACACATACATGTACAACTCTCTTTTTAAAGTACTATTACTTAGTACATTCTGCTTATGTTTGTGCTCTCCAAGAGAAATTGGCCACAGTGAAGACCAAGACTTGTGCCAGGTGAGGGCTCAAGTCCCTGGCATTCTTCTATTTAGCAGCATAGACACAAACATTGTCATGACCTCAAAGAGATGGAAGATTTCATATTGTCCTTCCTGTCAGTCATGAATTAACAAATAACCAATTATGCAATAAGGAAACAATGACATGATTTGATCCCACAGCAGTTATAGCCACTAAGAAAGAAAATAAAGAACCTCTCAGGGACACAGTACCTGAGTTTTCAGAGAAGTCTCCTTTCTCAGGGCAGATCTGCAGCTTAGTCACTTACCCTTCATGAAATGCTCAAAGACAACCTAGTTCTGAAAGGGTTCCATAATGTCTCATTACCAAGGGGTTGTCAGATTTAGGAGATGAGAAAGGCTTTCACAGCCTAAGAAAAAGGCAAACCAATGTGGGAAACTGGCTTATCTCAGCCCAGTAGGAAGGCTTGCTCAATTTGATCAATTAGGGATGTTTAAATTTAATGGAATTGTACAGGCAATTTTCTTGCCTTTGCTCCTGAAAAGAAAGAAAAGACTCCAACAAAGTAATAGAAGTCAAGCTCAGCTGGTCTGTGTGTTAATAGGTGGTGCTAGAGCTTTGGTGGAATGAAGTACCAGAGATAAGTCTGACTCCTGGGATGCTTCACTTTGTCACACATTGAGATCTGTTCCTGGGTGACTTGGTCTAGGTGCCCCTGCTCTGGCAGGGGGGTTGGACTAGATGATCTTCTAGGTCCCTTCCAACCCCTAATATCTATGATTCTACTTCCAGTCACAGCCTGCACAATGGCCCTGTCCTTCCCCAGTGATCACTGGCATGTCTATCCAGCAGACTGAGAGCTGGCTGCTTGACTTCTCCAGTAAATGAGCACTCTTATTTTTAACACTTTCTTTAGAGGCATTTTAACCAACTAGTTCAGGTTTGCAAAAGCTTTTGGGACCAGTGAATATCAGCATGAAAAATTCTGTGTTGATTACACATGATTACACATCAACAGTAATCAATTTCAACAGAAATAAGAATTTTTCCAGAGAGCCTTCTGCTTTGTTTTGTTGGTTTTTTTTTTCCTTCCTAAGGCAAAAGTGGTTTCTGATGGATCACAACTTGATTTAAAATAGGATAAAAGTGCTACCCTGCCCTCCATGCACATGCAATAGTCTGAGTCATCACTGCCCTGTGCAAACTCACACAGTACTGAATTAAAAGTACATCTTGCTGACAGTGTTTAGAAAATATTTACCTTGGGGAAAAAAAAAAAAAAGAAAAAAGATATTTAGCATAGAGATAAATTAGATAATAGACTTCATATTTCCATTAAGTATATCTGTACTTTACTTGACCTATTTGAATTACTTCAGTAGAATGTGAACTACTTTGAAAAGAATAGAAAAATGACTTACTTGTCAGTCATCACAATGGGCTGGTCATCAGCAAATTCTTCTGGTGCAGGTACAAACATGCTGACTATACTGGGTGCTGACAGCAAGCTAGATTTTGTGGCACCTTCAGGCAATTGGGGGGAAAAAAGAATTAGAAAATAAAAAAAGGAAAGAAAAAAAAATCACTAAGCAGAAATCCAAACTGCTTGAAGAGCAGACTTCTAACAATAACAATACTGGTTTTATTGTGCACAGAAATAAGAAATAAAGTGTGTCTACAAAAGGATATATAGCACATTCCTTGCTTCTCCTAGATTATTCCAATTACCTAAGACTATCAATTAAAAAAAAAAAGACAAAAAAAAATCCTTGGGAAAAAAAAGATAACCAAGAACAAACATTTCAGGAAGGTGGATGTAATTATATCTATTTATTTTTAGGGAAAGACAATTATTCTACAGTTGCTATGAGACTGGTCACCAGAAATTCTGTCTTCCTCCATACTTCTGGGGAATTACCTTCCAGTTCCTCAGTGAACAAAGAAAGAAATGAGTTCATGTCTCAATACCAGGTGATCAATCTATTTCTAACATCTCTACTAGAGGAATAGGACAGAAATCAGAGAAGAGCAGCTAGAAGGAAAATCTCCTAAGGAGCTGAGAAGCATTGAGAACACTGCAGGGCTGATGGTCAGAAGTGCTTGCCAGTGAAAGTCTTCACAAGACTTTTTATTCTGCAAAGCTGAGTTGTTCAGCTGGCAGCACAGCCACTGTGGTCACACCAACACACGGGGCTCCTCCTGCCATTTTTTGTGCACCTAATTTCTGAAAGATGCTTGTTTCAATAGGAAAAGTTATGTGTAATGGAAGAGACAAACTTTTGGGTTCTCTGAGCTCTGCTTTCCAGAATTAGAGCAATGCAGTGCAGTCTGGCAGTCTAACATCTCTCCAGTGGGGGTTCTGCTCCTTGGTCCCTTTGTTTTCATCAAGCTGGCAACAGCAAAGGCAGACAAAAAGCACATGGAAGAGGCAACTCCCCAGATATTCTGCTTGGTAAGAAAACCTCAAGAATAATCAGACTCATTCATGAGCCACTAGAAACTTGGATCAAAGTGACTGTGATGTAGAAGCTAGGTCATCACCTGAGATGCCTTGTGATGGTCACTTATAAATCCTTAGCAGTTTCATTCTCCAGGCCACCAAGACAGAAAGATTCAGTTCTTCAAGAAAAAGATCTCTTGGTTGCCACATGTTGCTGTCATGACAGAGGCAGTGTCACACCTCCTCCCATCCAGTTCAGCTCCAATAGTGAATCCAGGGGGCAAAGCTGGCAGACCATCATTATGTATAAACTGTCCCCAAGGGCACCTCCTTCTAGAACAACCTGTGCAAAGCTCATTTTATGAATCAGTTTTTAGAAGAACACCAGTGCCCTTCTGATGATAATGGATTCCAGAATCTGTGGTGGAAGGGGATATTTTCCTGCTGGTTGTTTCAATCTGTGGATTCAGTTTTAATGTTAACGTTAGCCAGCCCTGGTAATGTTTAACTACAGAAACAGAAGGAAGGTTCTCCACCTAAGCTGTGTACAGATGGAATTTCTGATGAGATCATGCCATTTCTGGCAGGAAAAGCAAATTTAGTATCAGCTCTCAGGCAAAATAATCTCAGAAGCTCCCAGTGTTTCTGAACTCAAAATATGTGGAATGATAAGGTCTTGTTTCACAAGAGTAAGCCATGTTTTAAACAGTCATTTTACTAAGTAAGAAAATATTTCTTTTATATACAGAATTCAGTACTTCATAACTCTACCCTAAAATTTTGTCAGGTATGAACAGATACTCCAGAATACTCTTCAGTAATGAGGACACCATCCAGAATGCAAGGAATAGGAGTAGATTGTGACATACTTCTAGACATTTTTTAATCCCCTCTAGCAAATGAATGAAGATCCCACTAACCACGACTTGGGAAGTTTCAGTGTCATGTTCTCTAGATGTTAAGTCTCACTGCACTACACTAATAAATGCTGTCATAAATCAAGTTACAATATGGCAATATGAGTCAACTAAACAAAAACACCCTCTCACATACCCTGATCAGTAGAAAAAGAAAAGCCCTCACAATTCAGCCCAGGAAGGTAGGTCACTGCCCTATGGAAAGGCTGTAAAAACCTCTGGCTGTATTTCAGCTGTGAGGGAGAAGAGTTCATAAAGAAATGAGATTCAACCACACTTAAGTGGTCCACAGAGTCTTGCATTTCCAGGTTGGCAGCCAAAATACAAGCTAGCAGAAGATCAGTGCTTCTGATCAGTTGTCCCTGTCTTGAATAAAATGTCTAATAATTTTTTAATAACCTACATTCTGTAGGACAGTTGAGGGATTTAATACAGCGTGGAACAGAAAATTCAGCACCATGTGGTACTAACAAAGAAAAAAAACCAACTTCCCTGGAAGTCTTAGCAAAGAGATCTGGTCAAACAGACACTGAACTAACCTCTGATTCTTAGTGGTGGTCCCTCCAAGTCAGGATTTAGGCAAACAGGGACATTGCACAGTCGCTTTCCATGCTGAATCTGCTCTGTGAATAAACAGAGAACTTCAGTCTCCACAGCTATGAACTCAGCATCTCTCACTAGCACCACAAGTCTTAAACAGTTACAACAAGAGAAAGAAAAATACAAAAAGAAAAAAAACCAAAACAAAACCAAAGAGTTGTTTTTCTAAGCACAGAAAAGGAGGGCGAGGGAGAGAGAGATATGAAAGAAGTCCACAAAGGAGAAAGGACACAGATAACCTAACACCAAAGAAGGGATTTTAGAAAGGCAAATGTCAGAAAGGAAGTGCTTGCTGTAAAGATTCAACAAGATATGGAATATATGAGTCACAGAAAGAGAAAGGCAGTGTTTAGAAATACCAAGAGACTAGAAGGCAGGTATAGTTCATGCTGCCAGAAGGTAGACACAAAATGATTTTATTATACAGGTAACAAGCTTGGAAAAAGAGTGATTGGAAATCAGAAATGAGACACATGCTAATTACCAATGTAAATAAAGAAATAAAGCATACAAGAACCAGGCATGCATCATATATTTAGTGGAATAAGACTATTTCCTAGTTCTTACAACTGAGTATAATAAGTCTTAAAATTGTGGTGTGACATTGAAATGACAAATAGTTCCACTGACCATCTCTCCTGGAAAAAAGACCCTAAAATTCTGTCCAAATAGCAATTTTACTTCAAATCTAGCAGATGATAAAGAGACTAAGAGATGCAAAGCTTTCCAGAAAAGAACATTTTCCACTTTGTATCTCCACGCTGGGAGGCCTTTAGCTGGAATGAAAGTTGGAGTGAAAAGTCACAGATGCTGTGAAGAAAGCTGGTGGACTTGGAAAGAGATGAACAAGACAGAGCTCCTAAGTGCTTTTGAGCAGGGACTTGTTTCTCTTGAACACAGGCTAACCACTTGCAGAACGAAAGCAGTTAAGTTTCTCATTTCTAAACCCCTGCCTCAGAAACTAGATGACACCAGCTTAGTCTCTTCAATAAATAAACTTACCTGCTGATAGGACAAAAAACCCCACTGTTATCACTGACAAATTCTGACCTTTATGATGTCAGATCTGGTGCAGAGGAAGGATAATCCTGTACTATGTACTATATACCACACCTTCAGCCATTCTTCAACTACAAGATTTAGTTGGATGGAACTTGACAGTGAAGACTGAATTAAGCAAAAAACCTCAGTTGTCCAGAACTGGTGGTGAGACATTAATTCAGCACCCTCGGTTCCATGTAACATTTTAAGCATTCTCTTCCCTAGGTGCATCTGGATCTGCTGATAAATTCCCAAGAAGTACAATTCCATAATGTCACTAACATAAAAGTGTACAATAAAATATCTAACATTTATGATAAACCAGAATTAATTCTCTTCTTTAGTGACATCTACTATGGTTTTGGTCATGTAAGAAAATACAGAAGAAAGAAGTTAAATAAAACACTTGAGTAATGAGGAAATCATGTGCTTAACTAAGTTTTCATTGCTTTGTAATCATCTTAAAGTAAGAAAAACAGGTCAATGAGTGAACAGAAACTTCAGGTGTTCAGCATGAGCTGGCCAAAACTGCTCTAAAGACAAATAAAACTGGCTGGTATAAGGCACAACCCCTCTGTGTGCCAACACCACTGTAAGCATGCATGAAAATAAACTATTCCATGCACCAGGGAGGAAATTCTATACCTAATAAAACCAGCAGTGATACTTCCATTTTATTCATTGAGGCCAGAAATACTGCAAGTAATACACTAAACTGTAGGGACACCACTGCAGCAGAGGATCTACCTCCTAAATATGTAGCTAGTCCAAATGATAGCATTTAGGAATCTGATATTTGCTAATATTTCACTTTAGACTGGAGAGTGATTACTTCTCTGCATTGGCAGAACAAATACTCACTTTTTTAGTGGATTGCTACAAAAAGTAATTGGTTTAGGCAATAGAAACAAAGAACAGTAAATGCAGCTCACCAGTATCCCAAGTGCTGATATTGTGGGGAGCACTAGACTGGTGTTCCAGCTGTCTCTTCATTAGCTGGTTCATTGTCAGAGCTCCCAAAGACCCTCTTTTCATTTGTCTGAACTGAGCTGCAAGTCAGAAATGCAAAAGGATTTCAGGGGCTCAGACAACACGTAAAACTAAGTTTATTTCCTCATCTTACAAGCCAGCATGAAATAAATACTGAGAGAACAAAGAGTGCTTGCTCTAAGGATGCTGATCAAGTCAATGTGCATTTTTCACAGCACTACAGGGGGGAGTTGTGGAGTCTCCTTCTTTGGAGACTTTCCAAACCCACCTGGATCTGTTCCTGGGTGACCTGATCCAGGTGCCCCTGCTCTGGCAGAGGGGTTGGACTAGATGATCTTTGAGGTCCCTTCCAACCCCAAACATTCTGTGATCCTGTGACAATTCTGGCCCCAGCCACATCAGTCAGAAGTGACTTGGATTTGGGATTTCATCCACTCTGTCAGCTGCCAGTGCATTTTGTCTCCAAATATCACAAAAGCTCTTCAGAACACTTGGTATCTGTGAGCTGTGACTACCCCAAAGTTCCCATGCTGACTTGGAATAAATGTATACTTGAATCTCAGATAAAATGTCCCAAGGAAGGAAACTCAGTCTCCTCCCAGCAAAATAGGGAGGGCTGCTCTTTCCATGCTCACCACAGGAAAACAAATTCCCTGGCTGTGCACCAGCCCTCTTCATGGGCAGTGCCAGCAGAACAGGCCTCCTAAATGCCCACCACTCAGGCAGAAGACTTGCACACTCTTCTGAAGCATGAAGCCAGCATGCCCTTGAAGACTGCCCCTCTTCTGTAACTTCTCTGCCATTCTTCTTCCATGGAGCTATTCAGCAACAAGCACCCATTTTTTCCTCATGCAACTCTTCTATAAAGAGATACTACTGTTTGCTTTAAGAGGTGTGTGCTCACACACAAAAAAGAAACCCCACAACTGTGGATGTAAAATATAAGACTTTTTTTGGTGACTTATTTTCTCAGTGGGTGACTGAAGGAAGAATCAATCATCTAGAACTCCTGACTTTCTTACTTTTTTCTCCATAAGAGAACTCAAACTGAACAAGCATAATACATTCCCTTTGACAGTTGAGTCTGAGCAAAAGATTTCCACCCAAATCACTGTTCACAGTATGAAGCTTGACCAAGGCATGTGAGATTGCTGATGTGTATCTCCATGCTTTTAAAGCATAGCCTTAAATATATGCTGAAGTGCTTTCCTCAACAGGGCCTTAAAGCAAGGGCAACAAAGCAAAACCTCTCCTAATTTTCATCTGCATCCACACTCAACACTGTTAAAGAGGATTAACATAATACCAGGTGGTTCAGTTCTTCAGTTCCAAACCATACCTAGGTAAGCTCTGAAAATACACCCAGCATTTCACATTGAGTGTGACAAAGTACAAACAAGGGATCAAATATTCTGAGGGGTTGAGTGCTTTCTCCTAAATTAGCTCTACTCAGCTTCCAGCTCACAGTTTCAGAGAAAGCAAACATAGGCCCTGAGTAATAAACACAATGATAACTTGAGAAGGAATTTGCACACTGACATTATTTTATTAGGTGCAGTATTTTAAGTTTTCCCTCATTATATCTTTTCAGTGTACTTTCAATGAGTGCAAGTACATTGAAATGACATTTCCAGCACTGCTGCAAAGCAGTCCTTGTATAACTGAACTTCTGGAACTGAACCAGAGCAAGAGACCATTCCACGTTTCACTTTTAAAAGTTATATTGCAGCTGCCTTTCACAGCAAATTAAGAGAAAAATAGATTTTCCATAGTTTCCAGGGCAAGGATTTTAAATAGATGCTTTATCACTTTATCAAGCATAGAATTTCCTGATGAAAGAACAGTAATTAATGTTAGAACTGACAAGACTGCTTGGAGTACTGATGACTGTCAAAATATAGAAAATGATCTCTTTGAATTTTCTTAACAGCTTTTGCAATTGTACTTCTAAAAATTTCATGCATATTTTACATAACCAGGCTACTGGTGAGCAGGTTTGGACTTCCAGGGTTATTTACCTGTTTTCTCAAGGACAGCCACGATTTCAAATATTGATAAGTTAAGACAAGAAGTCTAAAACCCCAAAAACCCAGAGAGCTGTGAGGCTTTGAACAGTGCTGGAGCCAGGCTGACAGCTGCAGAGCAGCATGTGACCTCTCACATCAAGGACTGACCAGTGGCATAGGGAGGGAACTTTTCCTTGACTAAGTTGTCTAAAATAAACTAACAATTATGAGATCAATAACTTTAATATAGGAGCTGGTGAGTCTTTGACACGTTAGCTGGTTGTTCTAGAATTCTCTACTCAAGAAGAGAAGTTCAAAGGCAAAATCTTCCTATCAGGCTCAATAAGATATAGATCCTATTCCCAATTTCATATACTGGAATTAACAGGAATACCTAGCAGTGAAACCAGAGAGAGGTAGGTTTTAACTAGCACCTCTTTAGCTGCTTTAGGAAGTGGCATCTGTATCATTAGGTGGCCAATAAATGTACTCTGAGATATATATGCAACAAGACACTTGTAAACTGGAGAGGAACCCTCTACTTTGGAGTATTCATCTAGCATGTCTAAAATAACTTCTTCTCTTAATAGGCCAGACACTAGTTCAAATCAAATCACCAGATGCTGAATTTCAGAAATTAAAATTTGCCTTTTCTACAGCAATCTGAAATTGAAGTTCAACAAGCTGGTTGAGCTGACCTAGCAGCTCACTGGCATCAAAGCAGGTCAGAATTTCCTCTCCCTTTTCTACTAGTCAAGAGTTCTGCCCCATCAACCTTTGGATGTGTCACTTAACACTACCTAGATGACAAGCCATTCTGAATTCTACCTTCCAGTGTTACCTCCATCTGCTCTGTTAAGCCATGGATTCATGTCTAATTAAATCAATCATGTTCACTTTCCATTGAAATGGGTAAAAAAAAATCTCAGATAAATAGTTACTACATTTTCTAAGGTATAGCAAGAAATGCAGTCAAGATCATAGCAAACAGCCCTGTGGAGGGAGCTCATCCTCTGCTCCCATGCCCTGCCTGCTAACAATGCTGATAAGGACAGTAATCAGTGCTGATAATGCTTCTCCTCTCACTGGACAATAGCCAGCTGTAGGGAAATACTGCTTCTAGCTGTGACCTACTCTAACCCAAGAAAACCATATTTATCAAATTTCCCATGTCACAACAGACCTTGCAGTCACTAACTACTGAAATCTGCTGAGCAACAGAGATTTAACAGATCTAATGATACCAAACACAGCTGCAGTTCCAAGAATCAAGGAAACTCAGGCATTTACCATACATGATATGCATCTGACACACAAATACAGCAACTTAGATTGAATCCACAAATCTGAGGTAAACTTACTTGATATGGAAGAGTGACTACTTGTCTCTGGGACACCTGCTTCAAGGGTTGGTGCAGATGATGACTCTCTTGGCATTTCCAGTGTTGAAAGTCCTTTGGCAGCAGGATCTGCACATGAAAATCGTGCATAAATTCTCTGTATTTAAAATAAATACATGTTTTCCATCTGCCTTCTCCCTGGATGGCTTTTCACATCTTTTCAGTGATCCATCCACCATCCAGCATTCCCAGCATTTTTGTAAAGAATTCAGTGTGTGTGTCAAAAGAATTTCTATAGAAGCACAGGAATCCACTGCTTAAAATTATTCTTCAGGATGATTTCAACCTATGCTTTTTAAAGCTCAGAACTAATAAATACACATAGTGTTTGATTTTGACCCCACTCACATAGTGATTACCAGAACCAGCAACTTGGAAATAAGTGAGGCACCACTGATGTAAATCTAGTTTGTGGCAATTTAGCATCTTCTAAAAGCATGTTATCAGTTTTCATTCAAAAAGCTGATGATCCTTTAGTTGATTCTAAAGATTGAAAGAGCTTAAGATTCGACAATTAAAAAGAAAAATAAGCCATTAAAACAAATGTTTTTATTTCATGGTAAGTGATACTGGCAAGATGGGAAAAATCAAGCAAAGACATCTTCAAGTGTTGAGGGATGGTTTCAGCATAAGCTATAAAAATTCTGGTGTATCTGTGCTGTAAAAAGTCTCATGCAGGAAACTCTGTAGCCCAGCATGATGCACTTGAAGAAACAATCCATTTGGTTATTCAATTCAGAGATCAGTTATATCAGAAGCCCTTCTAAAATATATGGAACTATAAAAGGTTGAAAAAGCTTGAATGACTTGGAAATTATAATCAGCCCATTACGATGGCAATATTAAGCCTACTTAAATGAATTAGAACACATATGTTCTCAGATAAATTAATCAATAAGGCTAAATAAAGCAGAAGAGATGCATTAAACTACCCAAGTCACTAAATTATCTAGTTATCTGAATTGTCTGTTTCAACCTGCAATGTGAACACTTCATGATGTATTGTGAATGTTTAATGCTCCCCTTGGATGACTTAGATGGATGCAGCCAAATGACCACCACATACATTATAATCTTAGGTTCCATTTGGTGTTTCAGAACTGGGACAATCTTTGCAAGCAGTTTCAAGAAAATCAGTGTTAGTTGCTGCATGAAAACTGGCCCTTATTAATGGTCAAAAAACCATTTAAGTCTAATTGCAGAATTATTTCATGACCATTCTTCTCTAAGTGTTCAAAAGCACTCTTGTTTTTACAAAGCTCCAGTGGTTTTACAGTTTACTGGAACCATAAATGGGACAACAGGCCTGAAGCATAAAGGGAACAGCAAAACTATGATAGCACTGAATGACCTCTTGTAAAAGTGGAATATTATAATAGGAAATTATACTATGGTTCCCTCTGAGGCAATTAAGACTTGAGGTCAGGGATGCATAGATATTCCCCCTCACTTCGCTGGCAACAAGAAACTGAAGCTTAAAATGATAATAACTGATAAATCCTGAAAAAAAAAATAAAATAAATTTAAAAAAACAACAACAAAACCAAAACAGCCACAGAAGTAGAGGCAGTAGCAAACAGCTTTTTAAAGGTGTGTGCCACATGCAACTGGAAACTGAGGAAACAGCTAATCCTAAATGCAAACTGTGGTTCAAAAGAGCTCTGAGTTCTGGAGTCTACAGCCTGCTCAGCTTTATACTTCATGATCAGCCTGCTTTCCACTGCCTTAAGCTTGCAGAGAAAAATAAAGGCCAACATTCACTGCACACAAAGAGAATGAGCACAGCATGGACTAGATGAGCAGGACAAAAGGCACAGAAGTACAACAGGTTTCCTGATACCTCGTGTAAAGAAACCATGGAGTTTCAGTCCCTACCTTGGATGTCAGAACCAGTATTTTTGTCAGTGATGCTTTTCAAATGGATCCTCACATGTGCACAGTATCTGAATGGTTAGTACATTGCTTGTGAGAAACAAACAGCAGATGCTCAATAGATGCATCCCACTTTGCACATGCACACAGCTCTCCTTACACTGTTACTGCACCCAGCAGTAAGAGCTTTGACTGAGTCAGTGACTGAGCTCACCTGCCTCCTTCTGCTCTCCCAGCTTGTCAAGGATGTTAAAGGAAATATCCAGGTACTCCCTCTGAATGGCACTCACAGCAATCTTCCTCTGCTTCCTCTGGCGAGGAACAATCTGAATCTTAAATTCTGACTCCTCGGTCTCCTCTTCTTGTTTGTGCTCCATGTTTTGTTCAGCATCAGACTCTGTGTTGGTATCAAGTTTATCGCTTTCTGTTTGGTTTTCAGAATCTTCAGGGACTTTAATAAGGACTGTTTTTACATTTGGGCTTGGAATTGCTCCACTAGGTCTCGTTTCCTCCACGCTGAGCTCAGAGTTATCATCAAGGGACATTTCTGGAAGGGCAAATGACTTCTGCAGCAGGTCCCTTTTCTGTTTCAGGGTTAGCGTGTTCCCACAGGATAGGTCCTGAAGTGGTTCTGGCTTCACTAAATCCAAAGAGTCCTTTTGATGTTTGGGAGAGGTGGGAAGCATCTCCTCCATTCCTGCTGACACACTGTTGCTCGTATCCTTCGAACTGAAGTCTTTGGAGCAGTCTTCAATGCTGAACTGGACCAGCGGCGTTGTGCTGAGGCTGAGTGCGGAGACATTGACAGGAGTGGAGGGAGATGATGCAGCAGTTTTGACACAGGCCTCGTTATTCAGCTGATTTGTCGTTTCTTCTTCTTCATCACTCTCCACTATTCTAAGGGGAGGAAGGGGTTCAAAGACTAAAGAGTCACTGTCTGAGGTGGAGAGCACCGAATGCTTTTCAGGACCCGACGTCGAGTCGGAGGACAAATCTATCAGATCTAAATCTTCCTTGGGCCCAGCGGCTTTAACTGGAGAGTCCACTTTCACTTCATAGGTTTCCATGCAGTTCAGCCTGACTTCTGGTATGACGGGTCGCCTCGACTCCTGGAAACTCTCCGTAGGAGGGAGATGCTCTTGTGTTTCTGGATTGTCAGCTTTAGCAGAAGAGTTCTGGCGAGACCTCCCGTGCTCGCTCGGCCTGTGCCCGGGGGGTTTCTCTAAGTCACAGCGGTCTATGCAGGATTTCCTGCGGTGCTCGTCTAGCGAGAACAGCAGGGAGTCTGCGTTCCCTATATCAAGAGATTTTTGTTTTAGAGAGCGCAGTTTTTTTTTCTGAATGCTTTCTTCTCTCACACAGCGTAGAATACTGTCTTGTAAGGCCCCCGTCTCTCTATATTCAGCCAGCTCTATTTCACCTGATTAAAACAGAAAGAGCTAATACTGCCTCTGTTGGAGACTTCTGGCAGATATCTTCAGCTCACAATTCAATACGAGTGGCATTTCAAACACAAACCCAGGATTAGTCAAAATTGTCTAGATTTTGGTTTTTTACACAGATTTTTACCGTGAACAACAACAACCTCCTGTTTGGACAACAGGGTTTATCTAAATTCTACCCAAATTCTATTCATCCTGGACAGATGTACTCTGAAGATAAGACTGTGTAACCTTATGCAGTGAAAATAAGATGGCAAAGGCAAGTTAATTTCTACAGAGACTTGAGATGGCTGCATTAGTCGGGAGAGATTAAAGAAATTAGCTACACAGGCCACTCTGAAAAGGTTTCAAAATGATTTTGGATGATATTTGGACTATTATTTTCACTAGCATCGTGAACATTATTTGGACATCAGCTTATATTAGAATACACTCACAAGTTATTTACTGCAGCAGAGTGGGCTTAAAATTGGTGCTTCTACTTCCAGAAGCAAGGGTAGTGAGGAGCAGCAGCACAAGCCCAAGATCAGAAAAGTTCAGAGCACTTTTCTCCCAGTGATCCTAGACCACAGCAGAGTCTAGAAACTAGCATAGCACACAGTCTTACCTCCTCACCCTAGGGAGCAGTGGAAATGAGCACAGTTACACCTGCTGATACTACCACTGCATTGGTTTCTCACTACATCAACACATTCAATGAGAACATTTTAAAAGCAGACCACTGTTGTTATTATGAATGATGTATTTTCACATAAAACAGACTATTCCTGGTAATTATTACTCCCATATTTCAAAATGCTCCACATATGAATCACTGTAGAAAAAAAAAATGCAGTGAGAAATGTAGAAGTACATGTCTGCTGTAGGCAGAATCATTCCCCCCCTGTGCAAACACCTGAAAGAAAAAAAAAAAAGCATGTGGGTAGTGGTGAAAATCTCTTCCTTTTCTTTAGGGTATTAATTTCAGAAACCTAAATTTGTAAACAAACTCTTCCTGATTTTTCAAAAGCACCAAATGACCCTTTTTATCAATGAAAAAATGCAGTATTTGCAGCAGCAACAACAAATTGCTTACCCTGGAGTCCCACCTCATTTAAAAAACCAAAACAATAGATCAATTTCACAGAAAAAAAAAATATTTGAACTAAAAATCTTCAAACAACTGCTGATTATAGGTATTTTTACTGTGGAGTGACTGCTTTTAGATTCCTGTAAGATAATTCATTCAGGGAAATGGGGAGTACCTGCTCACAAAAGCCAGCCAGCCAGAGTACTAGTATTCAAATTAGGCAGTGAAACAAACTCTACAAAGAAAGGTGGTAGCTTGAAATTAAGAGTAGGAAATTGTATTTCTGCATGAGTTTATACCAACAAAACAATTCATACTTCTCTGAGCATTCATCTCAACTGGTTGATATTTCACCATTTTGCTGCCACCAATTCTTTTCAGTCTTGCAAAGAAAGTTTGAGATTCTTTATTGCAAGGTCCAGTTGGTGTATCATGAATATCAGATTCATCAAAAACACTGTCTTCCTCTGCTGGAGAAAGAAAAAACTTTATTACTCTTAAGAGAGTGCAATTCCTTGAATGAAAAGCTGTCTATGTAACAGAACCTCAGCTAGTTTAAATTAAACTTGAATTGGAAAATGAAGAATCATCTGAAGTTTGCAAGAAAATTTACATCCCAGGTATAACTCTTTCATTCTTGTTACATCTTGAATTAAGGGCAGAAAAGACAGAGATAAATCAGATACAGGTTACAATGCAACAAATGTATATCAGGTTTTTACCATTGTAAGCTGATCTTTTCTACTGACAATAATACAGATTCTTTAGATGGAAGAAATACAATAGAACTAAACACTGCCTTGAGTAAATAACTTCTACAGGGCTCAGTGAAAAATGGTAAATTGAAGTTTGAAACTAGCACAAAATCTGCAAGGTCAGTAAGCAGCAAAACAAGAAAGTGAAAAGGAAGAAATGGATCATCCTGGAAAGCTGGCAATAGTAATAGAATAAGATCCAAGGGTATTAATTATGAAATTATTGATCTAAGTGATAATAGCAAAACATTACACAGTAGTTTAAGACCTGCTGTTTGAAAATGGAAAAGACCCAAATCTATTTTTCCATCAAAAGATAAGTGCATTACCTGTATGAAATGGCTAAAAAAAAAAAAAAAAAAAAAAAAAGGAAAAAATCCATATCCACCATATCTAGTGATTCATCTACAAAGAAATAAGAAGCACTACTGGGACAATAAAGAAAACAGAACACTCAAAACAAGAAAAAAAATTTTCTGTGTTTATTTTAGTAAGAAAACATAAAGAGAAATGCATTTGGTGTCTAGGAGTGAAGAGCCAAGTAAGACAGAGTTATAATGGCCAAAACTGAAGATTTAAATTGGACTTCACTACCTTTAGCTTTGAAATTGCTAGTAGGTTTCTCCTACATGTGAAGCTATGGACATATGACCTAAAAGCATCAGGCTCATTGATATGATGAATCCAGAAACATCATTCAAAGTTGATACTAAGAATTTCTACAGGGACTGATTTTCAGGAATTAGGAGATCACTTTTACCATCATGTCCTATGTGTCAAACTTCTCCCTGGAAAAAAAATTATTTTTCTCACAAGATTTCTCATAGTCTCTACAAACAGTCTGTACACTTTCCATAAGCTCCAGAACAAAGTGTGGCAGAAGAATTAGGAAAAAGCTTCAATAGTGGGAAAATCCATCTTTAGCATAGGAATTCTTGCTGCACAACAATGAAATCTGATGTCTTGATCATCTAAACACCACCTTTGATGATGACAACAATACAGACACTACCTGAGCAGAGATTAAACAAACCTCCTTAGAAAAGGTGGGAATGGCTTCAACTTTCCAAGTCCTGTTGAATCATATTGGCTGCTTCTTAGAGTTGGAAGAAAACTTCTCTACATCCTCTTTTTTTTTTTTTCTGCAGCACTTCAGCAATGGAGGAGGATCAGCCCTATGATTAAGTGAGCATGTGCAGAGTAAAAATTGCCCATTTATGGTCCTTTACCTCTGAGCAGCCCAAAGTCTTTCACAACAACTTTGGAAAGCAAGTAAATATTATTCTCCTTACTTCAAACATAGGGAAACAGTGATGAAGTGAGACAGAAGGCCACCCTGGGAATCAATACTGGACATGTGATTGGAACACTGAGTTTTGTAAACCTAACTTGGCACTTACTGTGAAATGCAAGCTGGGTACTTGGGCACGTTGCTTTGTCTTAGAAACATCTCAATCGATCCAGAAACTGAACACATTGTAAATGTCTTATTGCCACCCTTAAGTCATTATGAGTTAAGTCATTAACTCAGAAAAAAGACAAACTCATGATAAGTCCACAGTTATCTGAACCCTCTTAGCCCTCCTCTAGCAATACAAAACGTCCAAGTGAGTGGGAACATGTAATACAACATTTACATCCAGTTCAAGGTTGCTTTAATTCACTAGAGCTGAGTAATAGGGTGTTGAGAGAAACAAAATTGTCTCTTTATTCTGTTGGATCTCTTTTCACAGGCACCAAGCAGCAAAAGAGGAAAAGGTACTGACATGTATAAAAAGAATGTTTCTTGTATTCATTAGAACAGTTTGCTGCACACTAGAAAGAATTTTTGAGAGGGAGGATATAAATAGAAATAAGCAGCCAAATGGCAAAATAGCTGAAAGGCAGCTACAGATTAACATCAAAGAACCTATTAAATTTGGATCATAAATACAAATAACGTCATAAACTTCACAGTTGTAAGAAACTACACTCAGTGACACCATGCTACCAGTCTCACACCAGTTCACACCACCACAGTACCTCTGCTACACCTCTAGCAAGCACATACAATTGGGAAGACTCAAATGCTGAACCATTCTCTTCCACCTTTAGAACCCACATCATATCTCTCTCCTTGTAAGCTTGTCAACTTCAGCTCCTTTTACAAAGAAAAGCAAACTATAGACTGAATTCATCAGTTTCCCTTTTCAGCATCAGATGGTTGCTACTGTGCCATGTTATTATACAGTACAATCAGAATGCAGTGTCAGGCTGGTTGCACACCTTGTGTATGGACACAAGCATAACAAAGTCATACAAAAGGCCAAGGACTATCCAAGCATGAACTACTAAGTCTAAACTACACTCCCTCAGAGATGTTGGGCTGCTGTGCTATGCTCAGCCTACAGAAAAACTGAATTTATTTTACTCTAGATGGCTACAGCTGGTCAGATCAGTCACACCTTGAATTTTTCTGAGTGTTACGTTCCAAAATTCCAACCATATTTACCCATTTCTACCACATCTACAAGACTTAATGATGTAAATCAATGACTAAAGTCTAAAGGAGAGTGTTATAAATACCTTTTTCCTTCTCACTGTACCGGCTTATGTTACTGTTGTCACTATACAAAGGACCAGCAGTTGCATGGGGCTTGCAGCTGTGATACTGAGCGTTGAGGGTATTGACTGTGATGTGGATTAGGTGAAGTACAATCTTGCTGATTTCACAGTCTCTGTAGGGGTACTGTGCAGTGAAAGAGGAAAAACTTCAGCTTATGAACTAACTCTTCTCCTAGGATGAACATTTAGGCAGTAAAACGGAGAAATGGCAAGAATATTGTTAGCTGGATACCTTTTGCCACCTTTGATCATACATTTCTAAGTACATCATGAGAAGCAGGACTCTTTTCAGCTTTGTACACAGAATTATTTTTTAACAGTAAATAAATCCCAATAAGTAACATTTAATATCTTGATTTCTTGACTCGTTATATGACAGAGCCAACTATTAATAATAATGCAAAAGGTCTCTCATCAGAACTGTTCTCAAGATATTTCAATCAGCACATTATCATTCATTTCTAGTGTCTCCACCTACTTGTATGCCTTATAGACCTGCTAGAAATGTGTTAAGCATATCAAAAGTATTCACAGCTCCACTGTAACCACATAAACACATTACAACTGAACAATAATTCCTAAGAAATATCACTCAACTAAAGAATACAAACTGTCAAGCTGACCCTCCCCATTTAAAGGTTTGTTTGTTGTTATTTTTTGTTTTGGTTTGGGTTTTTTTTAACCAATTTTAAGTTACTTGAAATCCTCTTCATTGGAACTTTTATAGAGTATTTTCCTATTTTCAAATCCATATTTTTCTTTCTCAGGTAACCATGTGAAAGACAATTCAGACATCAGAACGAATAGGTCAGTAGCACAGTTGAAAAGTCTAAATACTTCAGACATAGAAATGAAACACAGTGAGTAAGCAAATCAAAGTGCTCTTTACAGTTCCTTTCAATTACAGTACAGTCAGGGGTCCCCTGTCCTAAATTCCAAATCAAGGTGTAAATTTTAACATGGACAGCATGTTTTTAAGACCACCCACCTTATAGAGAATGACAAGCAAAGCCTTTAGCCACATCTGCCGAATGTGAGGTTTGAGGGACCAGAGGGAGCAGCGAGGAGGCTGCTGAAAGTAATGCCTTAGCTGGGGACAAGAGCAGTATTTTAACACCTGAACCACCAAGGGAAGCAGGTGTTTGCCCAGATTGATGTTATAGTCCATTACCTGAAAAGAATATTAACACAGGAGTTAGCTCACCAAAATCAAATCCACTGATGTTGAAAAGCAAAATACCTACTACGATTGAGGTATTAATTAAGATAAAAGAAAAAGGTGCTTTCAAGGAAATCTCATGAGCAATTAGAAACATTCTGCCAGCTTGCCACATTCTTGTTTTAGCTAGATAGGTAAAATGAAACAGAAGAGGGCAAGCCTTTCATCCTGCACAGTCTAAATTTTAACATAATTGGCAAGTTCTTAAAATATATGATGTTGGGATAGCCTTGTATCATAGCACAAGTTGCTTGTGGTTCAACAGACAAAACCATAGGAGGTATAACCCGTGTCTAACAGCTAGTATGCAACTGTGGGATTGTGGAGAAGTCTATTTTGGTTATTTGGTGGTTTTGCATTAACACTGCATTGCCACTTGCCATTATTTTCTCATCAGGCTTGCAACAGTAGCTGTTGAAAGTTTTTAAAAGGCTGGAATCAAGTATTGAGACAAGAATTCCATTCTTCATTATAGCAAAGGTAAGTGTGTCTGCAATGTTAGGCAAAAAGTCTAAGCATACAAATCCCAAAGGATACAAGAATAAAGCTAATGAAAAATATCTTGCCCTAAATAAAATGCTCAATTTTAAGCATTTATGTTGCTGTAGACATGCTGCTGTTAGTGCTGCTAGTCATAAGCCTTGTCCCATCATGACCTTCGAAGAGCATCAGACTATTTGGTGCCTATCCTAGAAGTTTGAATCCTGATAGTTAGGTGCTGTGTGGCCATATATTCCCACTACCCTGACACAACTGTGCTGTCAATTAAAACTGGATTGCTATTATTCATTATCAGTCTTGCAACATTAGCTATTTTTATTTAAAGCCACGTCCTGAATCAGCAGCTAAACTAGATCATAACAGAGATCCACAAAGCCTTTGCCTCTGAGGCTGACCAATACTGCTTGACACCCAGGAAGGTGCAGCAGAAGGCCAAGCAAATTCCAGCACAACCCCAAGATCTAAGATATCCCTGCAGTTTCAGTGGACTTAGTACATTTTATCAGGAGCCCTGTACACCTAAACAGACACAAACATCAGTTTTATCCACATCATCCATTTCCCTCAGGTCTGCATTTCTTTTTTTTTTCAGCTTTGTGGGGGGTGAGTCTAATTTACAAACACAGAACTCACCTCAAGTTCCTTCCTGACCAAGCTGACTAGAAGTTTTTCCCTGTAAAATTATCTAGTTTGATGTGCAGCTGTCTCACATTTTTGTGCTGCATTCCCAGATCTAAATAGATTAATCCCACGTCTATCCATGTAGGGTTAGCTTGTCAAACAGATGATATATAACCACCAAATATGGTCCTACCCTGCAATGCCTTGCCCCCTCGGGGTGTGATGTAGTTTTATAGCATGGGGAGGGAAAAAAACCTCACCCCTAGAAGGAAGACAGAGCCCTGCCTTAACACACTGCATACTGGAATGCAGACACCTCTTAAGCTGAGCAGACTCATATTTTAAGCTGTCACAGGAAGATCTGGAATAAGTGATGTTGTAAATGCTGAGTAGAGCCCAGCCTGGGATGCTGACCAGAGCCCAGCACTGCTGGCTTCCCCACCAAGACAGGCTTGTACAACATTGCCACCATGTGGGACAATACTGCAGTGGCTGCAAACACCACACCGGGCACTTCTGCTGCTAGGGACAGAAAAAGGCTTAGTATGCTTCCAACAATTCAAAAATGAGATTTTATGATGATGCAAAACACTAACAGCCATTTGGTGTTTTTGTTTTTCTGTCCATTCCAACCAAGCTTGGAATCAAAATCAACAAACCAGCAAGTCAGCCCAGTCCTGACCTTGGTGGCTGATCGGGGAATGCAAATATTTATGACTAGGGAAGGGACTGCCACTGAAAGAGATCTTGTAAAGAGCTCCATACTGAGTTCTCACTCTCTAAATGCACCTTCGGATTGCAAATAGCATTTCTCTTGCTGCAAAGGTGATTTCCAACACAAAACAGCCCTTCAGCTAAAAAAGAAAAACTCCCCTGAAAAATACAAATTAAAGCCCCTCTCTGTCCCCTAAAGTAATCCTTTACAAGTGACTGGGGTGAGGAAAAAGTGTGGAAGTGATGTCCCTGCTTTCAGCAGGGGGATTGGACTAGATGAGCTCTAGAGGCCCATTTCAACTCAGACATTTCTATGATTCTGTAACTATTTCCTTTTAAGTATAAAGCAAAGACTGACAGAAATCACTTGAATAGGCTCCACATTCCTCTGAAACAGACCAAGCAGCCACCTTTCTTCCCAAACTCCTTCCCCAACCGAAGGTGTTAAGGAGTTTTGAGCAGGATTCCCACAGTCAGCCCTTCCTCTGGCACAAAGACCATTTCAACCACAGGCAGGGGAGAACTGGGAAAGTACTCACTTGTGCAATTCCAGCAATGAAGGCGTTGAAGCAGGTGGAAACACGCATCTTCTGGGGAGCAATCATGAAGCAGCCTTCCTGCTGATCATAGCCAAGCAGGACGTACAGGTGGCGCTTGACGGTGTTGAAAGCTTTGGCGCTGCTGATGTCCGACTCTGCACTGCTCTCATCCTTGGCCATGAACTTCATGAGCACTGTAATCAGCTGGTGGACAGTCTGGTGATCAATTCCAGCATCCTCTGGCAGCAGGTCTTTTATTGTATTATCATTCTCTGGGGAAGGTTGTCCTGTTGGTACAGGGGAGATGTTGGTATAAGACCCTGGGTAAGACTCTTTAACAAGAGCAAGTGTAAGGTGCTGCATCTGGGGCACAACAACTCCATGGATCAGTGCAGGCTGGGGGCTGATGTACTAGGGAGCAGCTCTGGAGAAAGAGACCTGGGGGTCCTGGTGGACAGGGGGATGGCCATGAGCCAACAATGTGCCCTCGTGG